>WKFP01014815.1:59089-86787 GCA_011057875.1 Pterocles orientalis
ACACACACACACACCACACACCTAAAACACACCATACTTTCAGAAAAACAGAATGCAGTCCTGACCTGGTTATACTAAACAACTAGGCAATATGCTCTTGAATTTTTGGTAAACCTCAAACTGTTTTTCATGAAAGTGAAGGTATTTTGAACAGTCTTAAACTACCATCTTTATTGCGAGTAAATAAATTTATACTAATATTCTACTTCAGAGAAATCTAGCTTAATACACAACTGAAATAATAAATGAAATTATAGAAAATTCAAGGCAACATAAATTTGTAATCTTACATAGGTAGAGAAAATTACTTCCCATATTTACCTGTAGCCTTTGGCTTACTGTGATTGAACAAGCTTTTGTCACTACCACCTCTTGAGGTATAGGCAAGCTTGGGAGGTCTCCTGTCCTGTGACACAGTCTCTAAGAGATCATACAAGAAGAGAACATTAGCTTCCCTTTTCTATGCTTTTACTATGTCACAGAGAAGTTCAAAATGAAATGTAACTGAACCAAGGTCTAGCATCATAAGTTTTACAACCGAGTAAAGCAAAACCCTGTTTGGCACATAATCAACATTTTATGTATATACAATTTACTACTATCACATCAGCAATTACTTTACTCTGAAGTCTACCGTTAATTCTTGAACACGTCAAATAGATTGACTTCATGTTCTCCAATGTATGTGCATGCTTCCATTAGAAGAAGCAGATCCATTAAATTCTAACTTGTTTTTCCACCAACACATCTAGAACAAATGCTCTCTTCCCAAAAAAATGGAGAAGTCCCCATGAATTCTCCTGAGAAAGGAGAATTCATGCAAAAGCACACATCTCAGCTAAACCAACAAGCAGGAGGTGAACGTAAAAACATTTCGGCCAATTTAAGGGCAATGGCTACAGACTAATGCTGTACAAGACTGCACACTCATTAGCACCTGTCTTCAAACAGAGCACAAGTGTTCTACATGAAACTTCTTTCCTTCTTCAGAAAAGGAATCAGGAGACTACAGTGGTTGCAAGTTAACACCATTCAGTGAATTACAGAATCACACAGAATCACAGAATGTTAGGGATTGAAAGGGACCTCAGAAGATCATCTAGTCTAATCCCCCTGCCGGAGCAGGAACACCTAGATCAGCTCACACAGGAACGCATCCAGGCGGGCTTTGAATGTCTCCAGAGAAGAGACATTATGAACATTAATTAGGTCACCCCTCAGTCTCCTCTTTTCCAAGCTGAAGATACCCAGCTCCCTCAGCCTTTCCTCATCAGGGAGATGCTCCATTCCCTTCATCATCTTCGTGGCTCTACACTGAACTCTTTCCAGCAGTTCCCTGTCCCTCTTGAACTGAGGGGCCCAGAACTGGACACAATATTCCAGATGCGGTCTCACCAGGGCAGAGTAGAGGGGGAGGAGAACCTCTCTTGACCTACTGACCACCCCCCTTCTGATACACCCCAGGATGCCATTGGCCTTCTTGGCCACGAGGGCACAGTGCTGGCTCATGGTCATCCTGCTGTCCACCAGGACCCCCAGGTCCCTCTCCCCTACACTACCCTCCAACAGCTCAGTACCCAGCTCATACTGGAACCTGGTGTTATTCTTGCCCAGATGCAAGACTCTGCACTTGCTCTTGTTAAATTGCATGAAATTTTTCCCTGCCCAGATCTCCAGCCTGTCTAGGTCTCGCTGGATGGAAGCACAGCCTTCTGGCGTGTCAGCCACTCCTCCCACTTTCGTATCATCAGCAAACTTGCTGAGGGTGCACTCTATTCCCTCATCCAAGTCATTGATGAATATATTGAATAGTACTGGTCCCAATACCGAACCCTGGGGGACTCCACTAGATACAGGCCTCCAACTAGACTCCATCCCATTCACCACAACTCTCTGGCTTCTTTTCTCCAGCCAGTTCACAATCCATCTCACTACCCGATCATCCAGATCACACTTCTTCAGTTTAGCCACGAGGATACTGTGGGAGACACAGATATAATATAATACATCATTAGTCCTAAGGTTCAGCTGGTCCTATCTATGTACACTCTGGGAGAGCTGAATATTACTTTCCAACCCTGGGGGAGTCACCTGAGTCTATCCTTTAAATACTTCTATTTATACATATATTTCAATTTATGTTAGAAGAACAGGATGTGAACAGGTTGGCAAGCCACCACGCCACCTCTTGCATGGGTTGCAGTTCATGAGCCATATATCGGGGTTCAGTAAAACCTGGGCAGGATTTGGCTTTGAAAAAAGCACAGCAAAGGGGAGCAAGAGGGATCCCTGATTCATTCTCCAGCCTAACTTTTCTCACATTTGTCAATTTGTTTCCAAGCTACAGTAGAAGGACGGAGCACGCTTTCTTCCTTACCACAGATCTTGGTGACGAGCGAGGGTTTGGGATGTGCAGTGGGGCCTTTGCTGCTATGACTCATTATTTCCTTATTGCTTTTCAAGGCTGCAGTCTCTGAGCTGTTTCCCATGCTGGGGTATGTTCCCTGGGCTAGAAGGTGATGTGTCAGGCTCTCTCTGGTCTCAGGTCTTCTGTGGACAGATCCAGCCGCATTTTCTATCTGATTTACACACTGTAAGAACATTTGTGGGATTTCAGGAGCTGTGCTATAGTGTTTAATGCCCTTCTTTTGTACCTAGCATGGAGGACAAGAATCCATCTCCCACACTGACCCCACTGTGGCTGCACTTAGCAGGCCTACCCATGATTCACAGAAAAGTTCTCTCAAGTTGCCTGTGAGGAAGAGAGTTGGCTCTGAAAAGAGGTTTGTATGTGTTGAATGGTCACAGGGTAAAACTCACTGCCAGGTCGCCCCTGAGCTGGGGCAGCTCTTCATCTCTGTAGGTGAGGAATACTGGTACAGCCTGCGGTATAGCCAGGGAGCCTTTTGGTATGCAAAGTTTTTCACAACAAGGATGTTAGAATGTGCTTTTTTCTCTGTCACGCTGATGTTAATAGCATTATTTTGATCTTTGCAAGTGGAACTGGTATCAGATGAAAGCCTGCTGTCTTTCATTTATCTTTAGACGTTACGCTTTTCCCCCAGCCCAGAGAGCTATGAATATATTATGTGTGATAATAATAATGTAACTATACTTAAGAACAATGTAGTTGCTTTTGGTTTAGTGCAAAACTATTTATTTACTTTGGAGTTTTTTCTAAGATTTTAAATGTTTTAAATGTTAAATTTTATATTATAAAAATTCTTCAATAATGAAAAAACCCTGCCTAGTGCAAGATTATGTCTACCTGGTTTTCAGCAGAACTGCAGTCAGTGGAGTTCTGCCACTGAGGTCGTTGCAGATGTGCCATTTGAGAAAGAAGAAATTACAGTATGTTCCTGAAAAGTGTCTTTGGAGTTGGGGAGCAATCGGTTTCCTGTCACCTTATCATTGATTTAATCTCATGTATGAGCACTGCAATTAGTTTGTCTGGAATGAAATCTATTTTAATTTCATTTGTCAAAATATTTTCATTCATTATATTTTTGTTCATCAAAGTAGGCACTTAGCCTATTATGACTGAGGACAGTGCTGCAGTTTTGAGGAGGATGTCACAGCCAGGAAGCGAAGCAGAGAAAGGGTGAATACTAATTCTGCATTCTCTCCTGCAGTCAGTTGTCAGTGTGTGCTGGATTTGCCACTGTTGTGTCCTGTTCTTAATTCCCCTAGTTGCTGCTTTTGTTTCAGAGCAGTGCCTGGGGAGGATGGATGTGTCCTGCTGTCCATCACCAGCACCCAGGCACTTATGGCAGTCTGCTGCCTGCCTGCTGCAGTGCAGGCTGAGACTGCACAGGAGGGGGGACTGTTACTGTGCAGGAGACTCAGGAATGTCTGATTTTTTCCTAGCTCTTTGCCATAACTCTGAATCTTCCAGTGTGCAAGATGCAGGTAATTGTCCTGTGACTGAATCCCGCAGGGATATCCTAAAGCTGGCAGCTAGCTCACAGCATCAGGGAAAAGAAACACCTTGCTTCAGTTGTCCAGGGAAGAATGTAAAGAAGTGCCAGCTACCCAGCTGCACCGCAGAGGCTGCTGATCGCTCTGCCATGCTGGGAGAGGGGGACTGCTGAAGCAGTGACCCCCAGATGCTGGGGGCTAGCACCAAAAGAAAGAGACCAGGCTCATCGTATTTCTGCTGTACCTGTTAGAGTATCCTACACTGCAGATCAGGGCAAGCCTTTAGTCAAATGTGTTAACCAGATAAAACATTTGCTTAAAAGCCCCTTTTGCAGAAACCACAGACTGTTTCATCCCTCACACTCAGAAAACTATTCAAATTACTGTTTTCCCCAAGCCATCCCCATTCAGTTTGTTATAATTTTCATTATTAAACATTTATATAAGCACTGTAACATTTTATAGTGTTTGACAGAGATTTCCAAGTCTGCCTAATTAGCACAGTCCCTGCCACATGGAATATACTTTTATTATTACCCATTCATTGCCTTGTTATTCAGAAGAGGTTCTCTTGTGAATGGAAACGTGCATTACTGCACTTCAGGCTAATAAGTGTGACATAAAATATGACACACGGAATTAAGTACTGCAATACAAGATACAGCAATTGGGGGTGATGTGCATGTGGTCACACTGAGACTCTGTTAGTTTGCATCATTGCTTTTCTGTCTTACTGCCTTATTAAAGTCTGAGAGAGGAAAATATTGGGAGAAGAGGGAAAGGGAGAAGAAATGAATAAATCTATCTTGGCATAAATAGGTTTGGCTCAACAATACAACAGTTGTCAGCAGCCTTTTCCACGAGCCTGTTCCCTCAATGAGGAGAGCACAAAACAAGTGATTGAAAAGTCAGTTCATGTCCTTACAGCATTCTTGGAAAGAATGTGGAAAAAAAAAAAAAAAAGAAGAACTTATGTTTGTAAAATGAAGTGTGCTTTATACTTCTGCATGTCCAGTGCCAAAGTAGAGCTTGCCAAGTGGAGGTGCAGACCTGTGTTTGCCCTGATTGTCTGGTCCAAAGATTAGATGAAAAAAAAAGTGGCCTCTCATCTTTTTTTCCCTTCCCTTTGCCTATTTCTGCTCCTTTTTTTTTCTTCTTTTTTTTTCTGAAATCATACCTAACACGAAAGTGTTAAGAGCATTGGCAGCTTTTGGAGCTCTCAAACAATAAATTATGAAGAAGGACCATAAAACAAGTCGCTACTTGTCTATTAAATATACATGTGCGAATCTTTCCAGCTATCTGCTCTGTCTGTGTATCTGTGTTGACTGATAAGTAGGCTGGTGTGCCTGGTGTTCCTCAGCTGTGTGTCCCAGAGGGATCAGAAGGAGCCTCTAGCAGGGGCTAGAGCACTGCAGGGCAGGTCATCCTGGCTCCAGGCTCATCCCCAGGCCTTTGGCACCTCAGCCTCAGACCTGGAAGAGAACAGAGAAGGCAGCAAAGTGATGCTTTTCTCAAGCAGCAGAAATGTCTCACCTCTTTGATGAGCCAAGTATAGACTGGAAAATTTTGGTTGCCAAATATTGAGGTGTGAACAAGCTAGATCAGGGGTAAGGATGAAAGTGGTAGGAGGAGGATTTCTGAAACTGAGGGGAGAAACTGAGGCAGCCGGTGGCTGGTTTTTGGCACAGCTGGCCTACGTAATATGGTGCAGTCACTTCCCTTGTCCACACTCAAGATTACAATATGATAATTAAAAAATGAAAACATTCTGAATATTGTGGATTTCCTTTCTTTGCCTTACCTTACAAGCAGTGTGGCTTTCTCTGGTCTGCCCAGCCCACAGTTCCTGCGCTAAGCTTTGTCTTTATCCAAATTGCTTTCTATCCCGCTACAAATACTGGGGATGTTTATCTGTTTTTTAAAAAGAGGCCGAAGACTCAAAATTCCAGTTTAGGACCCTAGATGTCTGGACTTTCTAGTAGTGTGGAAAAATTGTTGCTGTCCTTGAGTTGGAGGCATGCATGGAAAACCAGCACCTGAGAATAAATGAGTGACTGGAAGTGGACTGGGGGTGCTCAGCTTCAGCCACTGCCTTTGGACCTCTTTCCCTGGCACCTCGTGTCTGAGGCGACCGACGGCGGAAGGAGAGTTACTCTACACTCCTGCAGTCTTCGGGTCAGTTGGGGTGTGAGCCTGAATATCTTGGCTGCTAGATGGGCCTGATTTCTACACGGCACCTATCAGAGTGAAGAAGATGAGGGCTCTTGCGCAAGATGTGCACCTGGACCCCTAAACCAGGAGGCTGATCTTGTGTCCAGTTGGTGCATGCCGCCAGCTGCTACTCTTCAATGATATGACTCAGTCCCATAATTTTGTACTTAATAACATATTATGGTTTTGGAAAAGGAAAGAAGAAAAATTTGTCCTTCAGTGCATGTATTGATCCACAGCCTAAATGGGGCAGTTCACTGTGAGACACTTTTTCATTAATTCTTTTGATAGGAAACAAAGTTGTCATTCCTGAGGCAGAGCAGCTGGCTTTGGCTGAAGCTGAGCACTGCAAAGCCTGAACCCTGGTGCTTGCTGGTACTGAGGTAGCTGGGACGGCTGCTACAGGCTTCGGCAGGGATTTGTGGGGATGCTGAGCATTTGCTCTGCAAACATCTGGCCTGCAGTGTGCAGGGCACAGTGCTCTGCTGACACGAAGAAACGCTGTGTGTGCCTGCTCACATGGAAGATATTATCTGTACTGTTGCATCTTCTCTAATGAAAGAAGGGGGGCTCTGAAGTAAACCTTCCTCTTCAAAATGTCGCAAACTGAAATATTTGGTGAGAGAATACATGGAGAGCTCTCAGAGTGCATAAGACGTGTTGAATTTCAACAACTGCAGATTTAAAAAATGTAAAAGTCAGTCGAAAACAACTTGAAAATTATGCAGGTTGGCCATTGCTGGATGCAAATGTCATCATTTATAGTCAGCTCCATTTTTTATAGAAATTGATGGGCTGCTGGGAAGATACATGGTTTTTTGCACCAAGTTAATTCTGTCCATGTACGTGCATATATTAGGCATAATGCAGTTGTGGTGTCTGGATGTATAGATGGCAGTGTACATATGCATAAATTTAGATGATTTATGGATCACAATTGGGTTTTTTTTGTGAGTGCAAATGACAGAAAAATGTCCCCTGGCAAGGAAATAACCTTGCTGATTTAACTGTAGCAGCTAGTGTATGGATCAGCCTTTCCCTCATGGGGTGGTGGCTTTATGTTGTTCCTCGGCAGCCAGAGAGACACAGCTCTTTTTTGTTCATGCCTTCCATAAGATATTGAAGGATATTTCATGAATGCTTCTGATACCGCTTAAAATGAACTACGATTATGATCGTTTCCCACTACCACAGGAAGGAGTGACTGAGGAGGAGCATGTGGAGAGAGGCACAAGCAGTCAGAGCAGTAGCTTGTGACAGAATAGTGTAGCTCAGCAAAGTTTTCCAAAGATATTGTTTAAACAGAAGTAAAACAACTGCCCTCGCCTAGGGTGCCTCTTGCAGATACATTATCAGTGAGCAAGAACCTAAACAAGGCCTCATGGTCTGTCCATCAACAGTGGTAGCTGCTCAGTGCTGACAGGAGCTGCCTTTTGAAAAGGACAGATTGTGCCGCAAAAGGGATTTGATCTGACAGAGATGTCATCCAGCAAGGATCCCCTTTGCATTCCCAGCCTGGGCCTGAAAGGGACACCAAGTGGCTCATCCCACTCCGTGCCGGGGACTGCAGGGGGGCTGCTGCAACCAGTTGGGTTTCAGCATCATGTTATAGGCCTCTCTTCCTATATAGACAGCGAACACCACCAGTATGCTGAGGGTGGATTTGCATGCCTAGGAGCAGGCCATTGCATGTAGGCTGTACAGGGACCACAGCCACTCAGAGGAAATCTCTGCTCCACTGCTTGTGTGATGGGATCAGCATGAGCCCGACCTGGGCAAGTTGGTGCCTCTAAAGGGGACCTCTGGTTTTCACAGACCAGCTCACAGCAATGGAGCAGGTAGGCTTATGGCTGCTGCCAAACCTCCCCTGAAACTCCAGTGGCCCCAGTAGAGCCAGTTAGAACAGTTTAGGTGTCTTTACATTGGTGAAACAAATATTGCTGCTTGGCTGTGGAAGCATATTCCCCAACCTGCCAAACTGTGCACGTGGGTTTCTTCAGGAGAACTGTGCTCACCACCCTGCTGCCCTGACCAGATGCCTGGTCAATCCCCAGGACGGACAGGAGATGTTGCAGGTGCAGAACCTGTTTGAGATTTGCTTTGCCTGGACTTTTAGGTAGGGTGGAGCCTCTTCAGCCACTACCAGTTTCAGACTGGTTTGGTGCACAATTTGTTCAGCACCGAGATGTCTGAGCATGGGCACTGCTCCTGTGCTTCTCTCTTGGTACTTTTACACCTTTGAATCCAAGTCCTTATCTGTGAGTCTTAGAAGACCTTGGCTGTGGTCCAGTCTACCGAGGAATCTCAGTGTCCGCCGTGTCTCAGGACCATCGAAATCCCAGCTTGAGGAATGGGTTTTTATTTGGAGAGAGAGCTTTTTTGGTTGCTGATCTCAGACAATGAAGTTGCTCCCGTGAGACGTTAGCGCTACAGTCTCACTACCTTTGGATGAAAACTCGGGCCGTTTCTCACAGCCATCTTCCTCCTCTGGCTGGGAACATGGGCTCTGTCCGTAGGCAAAAATCATAGTGTTACTTTTAGAGTTTATTTACAGGCACAGTCAGACAAGTACTTGTAGTACAATTCAGGCTATTTCAGAGGTTTTTACACTTCCAGTTAAGACAGAGTAACTGCCTCTGAACATTTCAAAGAAAGAAAAAAAAGGATTTGCCTTCAGCATTACTCTCTTCGCAGATATCCATGAGGACTTTGCAAACCACTTGACTTTGCAAACCACTTGAGTGGGTGTACATGAAATGGTTTCTGTTGCAGTGATCCTAGAGAAAGAAAAGGAGGATCCCAATGGATGAAGAGAAAAGCTTATACAGAGCTGCTGCAGTCTGGCAGAGGGAGTTGCCTGGCTGACCAAGTCTGTCTCTTGTGTTTCTATTTCTTTATGCCTTGCAAAGTGCCCCTGTAGAGAAGAATCAGGAAAAAAAATTCTAAACTTCTCGAGAACCTGCCAGTGACATTCATTCCTAGATTTAAGTAAGGATTTACTTGTGTGTAACTGTACATATTTAGGGGGCAACAGAATAGGGAAATTTGTATGTATGGTGTGTATACATGCATATGTATTTGTGTGTGTATGTAATGTATGTGCCAATGGCTATGGGAAATGGTTAAGAGCATTTGATGCTTTTTGCTCTTACTGTGTAGCTTGTAATTTAATAAAATATTATTTACTTCAGGTTTATTCTGATAAAGATTCAAAGTGAGCATCCAGTGAACAAGAGTGTATTTGCGGCTTTGGATATGTAGTTTGAAATGCCTGAAAAGCTTCATTAGAGGTGCTCATTTTAAAAATGAGGGAAGGACTGATTCCATTTAAATGCAGTGTCCCATAGTTTTTCAGGGTCTCCCACAACTAGCCACAAGCCTGCCCCAGGCTGTAAAACCATTGAGAGTAATTACATACAGTGCTGGACTCCAGTGCTCCCCTGAGAGCAGCAAGCCAATTTACAACCCACGTGTATTCCTATGGAAAGTAGCCTGTAGTTGCAGAGAACCTGCTGGCAATAGGCTCCCCTAAATGCTAATTAACTTTTCAAGTCTTTGTTATGGCTGCTGAAACACTCAGTTTTGAACCCCAGCTTGGGATGTGGCCTGAGCACAACAGCTTCTAGAAAGGCATCATGTGCCACTTGGCGCTATTTTATTTTTAATTCAATGACATGCTCTGTAAGTACTAGTGGAAGATGTACCACCTCCCTTGCCCAGGGCAGTTGCTGCTGACTCCCCTTTTGCTGGCCCCAGAACCCTGTTGATCTTCACTTTTAAGGTGGTGAGGGCAGAGTGTGCTCACGAGGTGGGAAGCCTGGGCTCTTACCACATAGAGGCCACCGCTAAGCGGGCGTTTGCACTCTGTCAGAGACCCTGTGATGCTGCTCAGGCAGCTCTACGTGGGCAGGACTCACGGGGACAGGCGCCTAAGGAGTATCAGAAGGGATAAATGCCTGCTCATTTCTGCTGCATGTGTGTGACAGTTTTTTTAGTGGTGAACTGCAGCAGTAGGAGGCTGGCAGTATCCACTGCAGTTTGCTCAGGACTTGGTTTGCAGAGCCTGGGGTCGAACTCTGCTTTGCAGCCCCTGAGGAGCGGTGTTCCCAAAACTGCTTTTTGAAGCAGATACAGTGAGAAATATTGGACAAAGATGTGTGCCTAGCACTTTTTAGAAACACTTTAAGTAATAAATTTCCCCCATCCTATGTTGGGTGTTTCCAAATGTCTGAGGGTGATGTCTGCTCCCAAATGGATGATTTCAGGAAATGAAAGTAGATGGAAGTCTGGGGGCTGCAACAAATCCATTACCGCTGTTTCCAGCATGTTGGTTCAAGATCACATGGTGAACAAGATGTTAAGCATGCAAACACATAATTTTTGCGCAGTTTGTTGTTCTTAGGAAAAGGATAAGAAAGCAAGAATGGCCTAAATGAAGTACAGAAATGAGAAAATACAATCTACTTTCTCTTCCTGAAAATAACTCCAGTCCATCGATTTGTTTTCACACCAGTCAGGTATTGCTGGTAAACTAATCTGTCTGCTCCACAGTAATTCTGTGATACAGAAAATCCAGATCTGCAGAAGAGGAATAGCAGTCCTAGTACAAAGGCTTAAAATATGTTGAGTGAGTTTTATCTAGCAAAATTTAGAAATCTTTTTTGGAAAGGTTTAGGTAGTTTTCAGCTCAGACGGATGCTGTCGGAACACATCTTCTGCTTACTGAGAAATAAAATCTAAATAGAGAGACATAAAAAAAGATGCCTGTATAGCTTGGAAAAATAAAGGAGGCCTTTTGGAGCATATAGTGCCTTTCACATCATAAGCATATTTTTATATACCAGGTTGTGGAAATGAAGTGAAATAAAACATCTGCATATAATAAGGATTTGGGTCTGGTTTGGATCTTTGGCAACTACAATTTGACTATAGCTCCCAGGTATTCCCACTCCTTTTCCAATAATATCTCCTTGAGATAAGCTTCCCACTGCCAGAATTTTATTTTATGAAGTTCTATGAAGGTGGAGGCCTGGCTTTATGAGAGCATCGATATAAAACCTTATTATGGAAGGCCATAGCCAGCAGCAACTCTACAGATGGTATTAGAGGGCTGGTTTCAGTTTACTCATTTTTCACATGGTCCCAGCTGGTAGAGGGCTAGCAGAACATTTCATTCTTCTGTGGAAAGAACATTTATAGAAAGATTTCTGAATCTGATTGCAATTGTCATAGGTTCGGTTTTGTTCTCACTATACTGAACATCAGGTACCTTATAGATACTTGCAGAAGCAGTCTCCAAGGCAGTTGTAGACCTGGCAGGGCCTGCGTCCCACCCACCTACTGCCACTGCCTCCCGGAGTACCTGTGCAAGCATGCCTAATGGCGTGCTTATCCCTCAGGCATCCTGGGTGATGCTCCAGTTAGCGCTAACAGTGCGTATGCTGCTGCACAGCCTGGGAGATGGGTGAGCTGCCTGGGAGAATGGCTTTCATGTTGTCCTTCCCACATCGCACAGGCATTGCCACTGCCTTCAGCCCACAAACTGCGTCCTCCACTAGGGCAGGCGCGTTAGCACTGCTCTTAAATGCGTGCTTAGGTCCTGTTCAAGCCAGCTGGGCCTTACGCTCACCTCTTCATGTGTGGGAGCAGGTGGTCAGTCCATCAGCCTAGCGAGTAGGTGGCTTGAGCTATTCATCACAGTCTTGAACCAGATCCATAGAAGCATAAATGTGGCCTAAGGTCTGTTCTGATCCTGCTGTCAGTGAGGTGGCAATAATGTTTTATATGTGATGTAACTGTATAGAACCAAAGGTCTATTTTATGGAGAAGAAGCTGAAGTAGCTGTTATTGAAACAGAGCTGAGAAGCAGCAAGCACACTGGGGATCACAGGGGCATATAGGGGAGGGGCCTAAAGCCAGCTGAGATTATCGCATTGTGCACCACTGTTAGGGAAAAGAAGAACCTAGGAACAGACCACCAGCATGTGCTGCTGTCCTGGAAGGGACTGTTAGTGGGCTGGGGACAGCTAAAAAAGATTTGGTGAAACGAGATCAGAATTTGTATAATACCTGAAACACAAGATCCCATCACTGGTGATGCACACAAAAACAGGCTAAGCAGTCTTGAAGTGATGAAAAATGGCAGTGTGTTTTTATCGGAGACATAAGGGAGATGAGTTGAATTGATGTGACTGCTGTGGGCTAAATTAGAAAGTTGGAGTTAAAAGCAGCCAATCTGGGAAAGACTTGGCAGTTAAGTTGAAAATGGATTTCTACCTGATCCTTTTCCAGATATGGAAACTGAAACTAAAGCTCTGAAATGTTTCTTGAGGACTGGTATATGTATGTGTGTACATGTCTGTGCGTTTTGCAGTTTTTAACAGTAAAGCAGTATAAACATATATTACTATTTTAGTTTTACGTGGGTAGGTGGCATTCTTGTTTGCATTGCAAGCTCAATTGTCGTCAGAGCACGTACACTCAGCTACGGGTAGGGTGCATTTACTTTGAATTGTGAGAAGGATGCTCTGCAAGCTTGTTTTGTAATCAATTGAAATTATTGACTATGAGCTGCACAGCTAAGCCTTTTTGCGTTGTTTGGGGTTTTTTGCACCACTTATTTGAGGTTCGGAGATGCTGAGCTACTGTGAGAAGGCCTGTCTTTGAAGTGGCTATGCAGATTTTAAGACCAGAAGAAGAGACTGGCTTATAACTGTGGTTCTGAGTGCTTTTGCTTCCCCTGATCTGCCATGATTGTAAACTGTATTTCGATCTTTCCTCATTCTTCATGCCAGGCCCTGGTTCACATCTAAGTGCTCAGAGCCTTCCTTAGAAGAGAGCAAAATTTTACCCTGGTAACAAACCTAGGATTATGAAAGTTTGTCTCAGACCTGGAATTTCCAACTCTTAGATCATAACTTCAACCCCCCTGGAAAATCCATTTAACTTTAAAACCAATTATGATGATATTACCTTAAATTACATGTATTATCAAGTAAATGGCAGGAAGTGAAGGCAAAGTTTATGATTTTGGCACCACAGCGCTGAAGAATTAGACAATTCAGTAGCAGAACAGCACCCACAAAGGTCTGATGTGCTCTATGGGCTTGGTAAAATTGCTGGGTAAGACTTTTTTTGGAAAACTTTAGGTTTCTGGAAAGCCTAAGGCAGCTGGTGAATGTCTTGTGGCTCAGCGCTGAAATACTTTTGTGGACTCCTAGATGTAGTCCTTAACTTGCAAATACGAATCTCCATGTGTGTCACTGGTACATTATTCTTAAAGTTAAAAAATAATGCTTATGTTTTAGTAGGATTGAATCTTAAAGGTAACTAGTTATTTAAAAATTAAAAGCTGTATGGTCTTTGAGCAAGAAATGGCCTCTGGAAAGTATTCAGAGTCCTTTTAAAATATCCTTAGAAAAGAAACGAAGTACGAAGAGTTAATGTGTGCTAAAATTCTTGACATCAAGAATCATGGGAGCAAGCAAAAAGCCTCCTTTTATTGTTTTGCTTTGAGGCGTATCTGTGTTTCTTACATATTAGCATGCCTCAGGCAGGGCTAAACATTTCAAGTAACATGATGACCCTGGAAAACATGCTACAATTTCGGGATAATTCCTGATGAGGGTAAATGAATTCATAAGTGTCTTATACAAGTAAATGAACCAGTTCTCCAAGCCACAGAATGCTGCACTGCTCTGTATTACTGCAAGGACCACTTAGTGCAAAGACTGTTTTGCTCCAGCATAATGAATAGGTTCTCTGTTATTCAAAAGTAATAGCAAGGCTGAAGAAACCACCATATGAGAGGAACTGACTTTCTTGTTTTTCTGGTTTCTCAGGTTTTTTGCTGGTTTGGAGGTTCTGTGCTGCCATCTATTAACTTTCTGTTACTGTCCCTTAGAGTGTGGAGCAGGTCACCTCCCTCTCTTGCCTGCCTCTGAACAAGAGGAGCATTATAGTCCTCTGTAATAGTGCCCCAGCAGCTCAGGGATTTTTTTGCAGTGAAAAAGATGTGTTTGGGGTAATTTTTTCATATAATGTAATGCTTTTGAATGGGAGGGAGTTTAGGTGAATTATTGTGTTCAAGTAGCTGCAGTTCTGATGGAGGTGAACAACTGGAAAAACTGAAGGACAGAGGAAGAGGGGTTTCCAACCTCTGGGAAAAGATGAGGTAGCAAATGCCTTGTCATTGCTGTTGTTCCTTTATACCTCTGTGTTTCTACTGCAGATCAAGGCTTCACTTAGCAAAGGTGTTTTTCAGGTAAAATGCATATTGTCGTTCAACCATTTCCAGATGCTTATAACTGGCTTGGGGGTGAAATATCAGATTGTTTCTTTAAGAGATGACAAAGAAAATCTGTCTGGGATCAAATACTGAATTGAGGTTCTTAGGGGGAAGACACAGGGAATGGTGACCTAGTGTGGAAATTGTGTACAAACTTTTACAAGACTTAGGCTGACATGTTAGAGTGTGTTGGTTTAATTTGGCAACTAACTCATGGACACGATGTCTTGTGTCTTTCTGCATCTACTGTGTATTGAATAGCCACTGAGACTGCAACAACAGTTGTTCCAGTGACACAGCTAGTCCCCTGCTCGCCTGTGTTGCTCATTTTAAAGCAAAAGCATCCTCCATGTATTTAAAGTGAGTATCTACTTGATGCAGTGGCGCCGTGTTAGGTCAGAGCCATGTGACTGAAATGTCATTGTAGAGCCCTGCAGAGCGTCAAAGGGTAACGTCTGATTTCCATAGGCTCTGCTTGCCTCAAGTCCTTCTTGTGCCTCTGAGCTGTATTCTGACTGCAGAATGTCAATTATCCATACCTCTCTGTTTCTCCTACTCCTTATGTGTCAGCCTGCCTAGAAGCTTTCCATTAATTTATCAAATTGTTGATGGGCTCACTTTGTTACTTTGCAACCGTTAGCCTCTCCATTTGTTTAACTGGTTCTTTTCTCATTTGTTAGTTATTCAGTCTGTGAATCATTGTTTGAATAATTTTTAGCTAACTATTAATTGAATACAATTTATAATGTGATTACATTGTCCACATTCTTATTTTTGCACGGTCAGTAGGAGAGAGGGGTTTTTATTATGATGCATGTCAGAGTCTCTGGATAACTGGTGGTTGGAAAATGGGAAGAAAGTGATGACTTTGTCTAGTAATTACACATTTGAGGAGTCCAAGATTGTTTTAAGTGATTGAACATGGGGAGCCAGTTCAGGTTTCTGCTTCTGTGTTTGGCTGAAGAAGGCCACAGGGATAAAGAGGTGGCTAAGGAGTGTGATCTTACCAAGCTTGTTAGTCCTTGATGGATCAGAAACTGTTTTAACCCTGCCACTGTGCCTGTTAGGACAGTAACATGGTTAGTGTTACAAATGCTGGGCCTGGGCCCCACTATTATAATCATACTTTAAGCCTTCAGAAATGCAAATAATAGTGAACCTGTATGTTGGTTCAGGTTCAGCAAGGACTTTGAACCATTGGGGTCTTTAAGGGCCCTTTCAAATCAAACTGTTCTAGGAGTCTATGATTTATGTAGTGGCTGCCTTTGTAGCAGCCTGTGAGTTATAAGGAACTTGGGAGCAAATACAACTGTGCTGTTAGAAATGAGGGAAGAGGGAAAGTACGATTAACTTCATGTGAGAAAATTAAAGCTACAGAGAGCTCCAGGGCTGAACAGTGAGACAGAGAAGTTCCTTCAGGTTTGCTCAGTAACATCTGAGATGAGGCTGAGCTCACCTTTGTGAGGGCAGGGCTTGCTCTCACAGAGGATTGGTATGAATGTTGACCCAGACTTCAATCCTGGCTTTCTTCCCTGGGACTGGGGAGATCTTGACTGTTGACTCAGATGTATTTTGCAGTTTGTAGTTACCAGAGACAGATTTTGGAGGAGCATTTAAGTTCTCATTCACGGCACAATTCCCAGAAACAGTCACCTCCACTGTGGGGAAAGCAGCCAGAGTTTGGACGCTGGGCATAAAGGGTGCTGGGCTCCTCCTCAGGCTTAGGGGAGATCTTTTGAAGAGCTGGCCTTCAAGTGTTGTCTTTGGCTACAGCAGAAGAAGACCACTCTGAAATCAGAGAGGGACATAAGGATGCCTCAGTGCTAACATCAGGCAGGGTGGGAGTCCGCCCATTACCCTGGTATTTTTGTGTGCGTAGCTTGCTTCTGGTGACTGTAAACATACACAGAAAGACTCATCTGTGCCTGTGGTATCGACACAATATGAAGCATTTAGGCTTAGTTGTTCCTGGTTAAATTATTTAAAAGAAAACTTGCAAGTTTAGCCAAATGTAGAATTATTATTTTGGCAAACAATAAAACTGCTGGGCTGTGAACCATCTAAATAATCCTCCACCTGGCCTGTAAAAGATCGTAAACTGCAGACAAAAGCAAACCTCAAGTTAGAGTAACCCTAGAAACTTATTGCCGTTCCAGAGTAGTTGCTAATCTCAGATGTGTGTTAGTCTTCTCTGAAAAATACATTGGGAAGCAACAGATTTCGAATTTGTAGTAGTGCAGAGATAATCTCATTTACACTTGCTCTGCGTTGGGTGCTGAGTGGCTCATTCTCCACTATAAAATTTAAACAGGATGATATTGCACCCCTGGCAAAAAGGGAACGGAGCCAGTTAAACATTGACTGGGAGGAGATGCGTGTCCCTGCTGAGCTGAACACCACCCAGATTGAATTTTGGGAGGTTCCTTAACCTTTGCTCTCGAGGTCATTGTGCTGCTGGTGTTTAAACTCTTTTACCTAAACAATTCCGGTAGGTTGTGGAGAATGCCATTACGTTTGGTTACCTCCAGCTCTGAGAGGGCCCCTTGCTTCAAGTGCTTTCCCCCTGCCGCTGTCTCCCATTAAACAGAGTGGGCCAAGTCAGTCCAGCATGCAAGTAATGATGTCAATATTGTAAAAGAAATTAAAAGCTCTGTGGGAATCCAGGAGACAGATCCCCAAATTAAGGATCTTTTGGCTAAATACAAGCATTAAGAGAGACTTACAAAGATCAAAATAGCGATGCGTGCCAATGTGGCATTTGATGTCAAAGATAAAAGAGGAACTTACTTCAGAAGCACAATTGTTTTAGCAAGAGAAAGAAATCTTAGTATCTGTGTTGGAATGCACAAAAACACGTTTCTGATATTGTTTTCTCATATGCTAAATGAACAGGACATCTGGTTATGTTTTTAAAAATTAAATTAAGTGACACTAAATCAGTGCTTTACAAAGCAAAAGGTAGTAAACCAAGAACATCTAATAAGGTAACAGTGAAATATTTGGCAGGACTTCAGAGTGTTAGAAACTTACACAGCCAAAAGGAGCTGAAATATCTCATTGTGATATATAGGAGGCCTTAACTTCTCGTTTATCTGTGCAATTTCTTACTATACTTCACAGTAATACATTGGGTTCCCATTGGTATAGATTTCTATATGTTAGTGCCAAAACTCCAGATGTTTTCTACGTAAATTTCTGGAGACTATTTTATTGTGTTTCATTTCTCCTTAATTACAGTTTACTCATCTTGAACTCCAGCCACTGGTAATAAAAATCCATAGAGTCTGCAGCTGAGCTGAGTGGACACTATTGTCCTGTTTTTTCAAGTCAGGGATAGGTTGATCCAAGCCTTGAACAGAATCCAAACCTTTTTGAAAGTTTTCAAAAAGTTCAAATATTTTTTTTTTAAGCCCTTCATGCATCAGGGAATAAAGAGACAATTGCTTTATCTTTCCTTTTTTTCCCCCCACTCTCTTGTAAAAGGTTCAGCTGCTCCTCACCACGGCAGCATTTCCACAACTGCTGCCCATAGGATTGTCCTTTAACCAAGCCCTTCTGCAAAGACCAGATGCTGCCTGTTGCTTTCCACTCTGTCCCCGCTCGGTCATTTCATAAATCACATTGGAAGAGATTCACTCAACATACAAAAGAGCAACATTGGGGCAAGAACTGTTTTTTCTTTTTTCTCACTTCAGCACACCTGTGGAGATCAGAGACCTGCAATTGCCATAGCGTTAGTCAAAGAGACAGCTGCACCAGCACCGGTGTGCCCAGTTGCCCAGGGCTCTTTGTATCCTGCTGCCAGGCTACCTTCACCGCTGATCTGCCATCTTTCTCTGCTTTCCTCTAGAGTAAAAGAAAAAGCAAAATAGAGGCACAGTCTTTTGCCTCATCCCTGAGCCACCTTGCACAGTTCTTAACCTCTTAAGAATACCTCCTTTTCTGCCTTGCAGGTACTGCACAGTGTTCCAGCCAGACACTTAAAAACCCAAGCTCCACTTCCCCTTCCAGGGAGTTGTTCAAGACCTTTATTAATGAACTAAAAAATTAAAATACAATAAAGCCTGCCGTCTCCTCCCTTTCTCAGTTTGCTGTCTATTTAGATTGTAAACACCTTCAGGTCCTCTGGTACATCAGAGGGATTCTGGTGCCCGACTCGCACTGAAATCAGTCTGTGGTTACTGGGGAATTCGTATCTCTACATGCTGACAAAACCCGTGCTTAATGACATAGAAATAATTAGCCAGCCACTTTGCTGCAGTGGAACTTCAGTTAATTTTAAAGAGCTGAAAAGTTTTGTTTCAGAGTTGCTGCAATCAGTGGCACATTTTATATTCCATCACGGGCATGTTTGATTAATGGACATCAAACAGATTTTTATATGAATACACCCACTCACCATATGTACATAAACATAAATCTTTCCACAGCATAGTCCGATCATGGTTTTTTAGTGGTTCTGCGCTCAACTGAGCCTTCAGGGGAAAGCAGTGCTGTTCAGAGAACGCTAAATGGCGGGCAAGACTTGCTCAGATCCTTGTAAGTGTTGCTCTGCTACCTTTTCGCTTCAGATAGGAGGGTGATTGTAAGGAATTTGTTGCAGCTCCAAAAAGCTGATTTATTTCTCCCTGCTTGCCCACTTAAAGTTGACTGGCTCTGAGTCCAGCCTCTTTCCTGACCTGTGTTTTCTGTGCTGACATTCAGGGACTGCGCAGTGCTTGAGACCTAAAGCTGCAATGCAGCTAACTGGTAACTCCAGCTCTCTGCAAGGCTGAAGGGAATTCTTTCGTGCTCTAGTAAGCAGCTAGAGTGGTGAGTGCCAGCCTACTAGATTTTTGAACAATTATTTAATTTTTCTTTGATTTCTTGTTATTTGGGCAGCTGAAATACACTTAGGCAAAGCAGATAGCATCCTTTTTGTTTTGTGTTATTACTTGTGAATTATTTACTTATTTGTGAAGCAATACAAGTTACCTATATAGGGTGAAGTTTTTAATTTTTGTTTCATGCGTCAGTAGATCTGACTGCATTGGTGGACACCTGAAGAGCTGAATATTTATTGTGAGTAAATTTCAAAACAAAACAAGTTAAAATGGACCAAACCCAAAATGCCAGACAGGAGCACTCTTACTGTAGATCTAACACTTAACAGTTTCCAGGTTCCAAACTCAAGTTACACAAATTGCATTACAAAGTGAAGGTGCTATTATCATCAGTTTTAATTTTAAACAGAGAAATAGAGTTACAGAAAGATTAAAATACTTTCTTAAGGCACTGCTGTTCATGGCAGTTCAATGTCAGTGCTAGCAGTTGATCTTCAGTCCTGTATCCTAGCTAGTGGCATTAAAACCTTGGATGCAATGTCTTCTAAACTTCAGAGAAAACCACTTCCAAATGCCATGCCTCAAGCTCGTCTCTGGAAATAGTGAACAACCAAAATTTTAATTCAAGTTACATTAAAATAATTAACAGAGTATGAAAGCACAATATCTTCCTAAGCTAGCAGTATTATACCAAACCTAAATCTGTAGCTAACCAGAGAAAGGTATTATGCTGATCAACCGTTTTCAACAGGGAGAAATTAATGCAAGGTAGGCATTAAGAACCAGGAATGATGGCTGCTGTTTAGTTTTATTTTCTTCTCATTTGTAAGTAAGTGCTGTGTCTGTAGCCTATGGCTTTATTTGCTAACAATGAGGCTTCAACCTGAACTGGAGCCACATGGGTCACAGATTTCTCATCCTGAAAGGCTGTGGATCTTCTGTCATAGTGTCCTTCAGATGCATTTTGCAAAGGTCACCATTTTGGGTACTTTCTCTCTTTCCTTCCATTTTTCAACTCATTCTGGCTCTACTTGTTCACTACTAAGGACCAGCTGAAGAAAGAAACATTTTTAATTCTTTGGTGTGAAGTTTGAGTACATGTACAGTACTCAACATTTCTATAGTATCTGTCCTTTAAATGTCAATGTTCACCAAGCAATTCTATGTATTGGCATCTCAGACGACATAAATAGCCCTCTGAAGTAAACCAAAAGACTCAAATGCTTTTAATGATTTCAGCATATTTTTGATTGTGCCGTTTTCCTGCAGTGAGAAAGGAAAAAAAACCCTGCAGTATCTAAAATGCTGTCTGTATCTTTTTGCAAACGCAATAATCTCAGAGTAGCCTGTTTTTTCCAGTGTGATGCTGTCTCAGCCAATCCTTTGCGTCAGAGAGGAATATCTGTGATACATTCCCAAATTCCAGTATCCAGTTACCTGCGCCCTCTGCCCTCCCAGCTGTCTGTCCCTGAAAAGTGCAGAGTTGGAGGGTTTTTTTTTTAAATATTCCTTAAAATGAAAAGAACAACCATCAATGAGGGAACAGAAAAAAAAAAACCAAAACGTTTCACTCATCATAATTCTCAACAGTAATTTTTAGTATGAAATACTTGTAATAAATTGCATAAGATCAGTCTTGTGAAGTAATAACATTTCAAGGGAGGGAAAGATTTTAAGTAATTTCAAAGAAAGATTTGAAGATCCTTGCTTGGACACAAAAAGAGGGTGATAACTCTTGAGAAGTCATTCTAGAAAAAGGCAAAGAGGCTGAATTCGTTGAATAAGTTATTAGTGTTAAATTATTGATTCAGTTCTGAGTCAGTTTTGAACTACTTATTAGCAATTAATTGATACAGATATTTTATAAAATGTACAAGTAATTTTGATAAAGACTTCGGAACACATTTTGTTACTGGATGCTAAATGATGGGCATGTGGAAGTGTATGCTCGGTCTTAATCTGTGTCATTGCAATGTACAGGTTAGTCAGATTAACAGTGCTCTACAGAGAAGGGAGACAGGCACTGCTATGCTGTGTAAGGAGCAAAGCTTGAGACACACTTCCTATGCTGGTTACTGGAGAGGACTAATAACAGCTTTGGTAGTAACCATCTACCCAAGAAAGTCCCTGCCCAAGGGTTCTGGCTGTTCAAGTGTCTGGGGTCCATACTATGAATTAAGCAGAAAGAGATTGCTATAAATATTATACAGAAAGAGATTGCTGTAACAGGAGGAGTAATTTTGCCCATGCAGTATGGGCAGAAACAGAACCTGACAAAGCAGAGGAGGACATTGGCTCTTTGCATTATACCTGTCCTATCCTTTCTGGCTCCAAAAGGCAGTGAGGGCCCATGGAGCTGGTGCAAAGAGACATGTCCATGAAGGGAAAGAGTTGAGGAGCAATGATATTTTTGCAGCCTGATCTTCTAGGCTGGAAATCTTCTTCACTGACCACCACATCCTTCTCTGAGGCAGCTGCTTCTCAGCACAAGAGCCTATTGTAAGATTTTTCAGGTGTTCTGTGTGGGACCCCATCTGGTCTCACTCAGGACAGTGCTCAGTGGAAGAGGTGTTGGGCCACCCATGAAATCTTCTGGAAATCCCATTCTTTCTGTAATAGGCATTTGAGCTTGTTCTCATTCCAGGAGAGCAGGAACTTCATTTATTACTTTTTGGGGGCTCTTTGAAGATAGAGAATGTACTTATTCTGATCTTTTCCACATGCTTCTTTTACTTTCATCACCTAATTTAAAGTCTGATTAATCTTTGAGGAAAAATATTTTACTGTTCTATTAACTTATCTATCTAACCTATTTTTCCATCCAGCTGAGCAGTTTCAACAGGGTTAATAATAATACTTAAACACTCACTAAGGGAAGAATACATCCTTAAGCGAAGCAAAAATGCCTTGTAAATGACATTTTTTTACTGTTCAGTAAAAGGACAGTTGTTGAAAATATACTTTGCCACTCATAAAAATGCACCAAGATGGTTGCTGAAACACACATGCCCTACACGCACTCACTAGAGACATAGAAGCATTTGTTTGAAAACTGCTTGTGATCTTCTGCATCGAGCTTGCATTTAGATAATACTTGCATATATGGTTAGATGCTTTACAGCAATGTGAAGGCATTGCTGTCCTTCTATAGGTAAGGATAGATGGACACAGGGACTCGAGAGTTCCTCGGGAACTGACGTTACTATAAATCAGGAACCTGTATCCCACTGACCTCCAGTAGAGTTTAGGTTCCTGTAAACCTAAATCACTCCTGAAATCAGATTCTTGCTTTGGTGAATATTACATTGTTAATATTACCAAAGTGGCTGCATTCAAATGGTCATCAAGACTGTTGGTGGGCATGGGAACATTAAAATTTGCATACTTCATTTTGGGTTATACTGAAAACTTGATTTACATCTAGTAGAAGGAATGAACCGGGTAGCACTGAAACACATAGACTTGCAAATACCCACAGGACTTTTCCTCATGCAGATTTATTTCATGTACACTATTTCTCTCCATCTCCCCTCTAGTAACTGAACTGAAGCCTCTTTGAAAATTTTTGCAACCTTTGATGACTAAATAAGCATGATGTTCCAGTGGTACAGATCTGTACCCTGCATGCTATTTGATTTAACCTGAAAGGACTAATAAACGTTTTCTCGGCAAAAGTGATCAAAAGTAATTCAAGATGTAGAGCAGAAGCAGACATGATTCACAGTTTAGCGAATGAGGACTGTGCCCGAGTAAGGACATGTGTTTCTATTCCTACAGGTACCAGGCTTGGCGAAGCTACATTAGTTTCTGTGCCTAAGTTGCCTCTCTGTATTTGTTTGCTTTGTGTGCTAGGAAGGGAAAAATATATGTAACTAGTCTCATATTGTGGATTTCAAAGTTGCCTAGTACTACCTCAGCAGAGCTTCTAGGAATAAATATAACACAAGCAATAATAACAGTCATCTTCAGAGCAACAGTGCACTAGAATCCCTTACAACACGCTTGCTGCAGTGTAACCAAACACAGTACAAAGACATTAACACTGCAATAGCTTTCTGCAACACTATAAGGTGAATTTTTATTCCATCAGAGAAATAACTAGTAAAATATAAACAGCAACGTCAGATAGAAGAATACATTTTAGGAGAGGGCAGTCCAATTAAATGATTACTCATCCAAGGAAACTGTTCTGGGAATCAGGCAAGGAAGGGAGGTAGGGATGTACTTCAGCAATATCAGGCATCTTGTTCTGTTCTGAAAAGTATGAGTTTTTGTCATGTGTTTATATCTGCAGGAGACTGGAGAAGTTCCCTCTGATCTTGGGAGAAAGTTGTCTTTGTGAATGTTTGTGAATGCTAGGTTGGGATTTCCAGTCAACAGTTTTGGTCAGGATAATATTTTTTTCACCTAGTGGTTTTCAAAGAAAAAACACCAACAATGAAAAAGTTTTCTCAGGACTTTAGTAATTTCTTGACTGGCTTGAGTAACAGGAGCACAGAGTCATGGCACAATCTATAGCTTTCCCATTTATTTATTTATGTGTATAGATATATTTCAATTACTGCTTTAAGTAATGGCCCTATCTGCATATGACCTTTTAACAATATTTTATCTGCATATCACCTTTTAACAATATTTTAAAAATTAGGTTTTTTGTTCTGAAAAATAACTTTTCTGTCCTTCCTGAGATGTGTGCTCAACCATAAGGCAGTTTGTGCTGATGTTGCAACAGGAAACTTGAACAATGTCAGCAGTCATGTTTTCAGTCCCGGCTCTTAGTCAGTCTGCAAGCCACGGGTCCTGAGGTCATTCTTGCCTCTCCAAGGCCATAAACACTCGAAACTATGGAGCAACATAAAATTCTGCCCCCGCGACAACATGGTACATAAAAGATGATTTGGATCATGGAGCGTTACTCCAAATGCCCTGTCAATTTTTACTCCTTTCTTGTGAGAATTAGTGATGAAGACAAGGAATCTGCTTTAGGGAGGCAGAAGTGGTCCACAGAAGAGGTTTTTTAAGTTTGGACTCAAATAGTACATTTTGCCGTTGTGATGAAAAGCCCCCTTTTGTCCTCTGAGTTTGAAGTATTACCTTTGTGCTCTGGAATACTCAAAACCAGAACCCCAAAATATCTTAGCTTTTCACTCTTGCTTCTGCTCAGATGTGTGCTTGTGGCCATATTTGTCCTACAATCCAAATTTTGAAAGCAGCGTTTTCACAACCTGAAAATAGTGTTTTCCGTCTACCTTCAAGCTTTATAGGTTTCAGATCTAAAACTATTGTTTTAATTTTTGAATGCCTATGGACAAATAAAACCAAAACAGGTCAGGTAGTGCATGGTGATAGTAAGCCAACTCTAAAACACATAAGTTGAAAAAAGAGTATGAGTAGTAAAAAAAGCACATGCAACCAGGTGTGCCACCTGAGCAGTGTTCATTTATGATCCTCCTGGTGCATTATTATTGTCTTCCCCAGCATAGCATCCTGCATTCAATCTGGAGCTGGCTCTTTGTGCCATCTGAAATCAAACTACAAGAAAAGTGAACCAATTCTTGCAGCTTTTTTCTCCCAATGGATGCCTATAGGACTGCAAGTCCCAGGTCATAAACTTCCCAAAGAGCATTTGCAGTTGCTGTTCGATCATGACTCAGAATGGGTCTGCCTTGCATTAACTGTGCTGACTGTGGTTCACTTAGACACCTCCTGGGCTGTCTTTTGCGTACAGTGGGCTCAGGTAGTGCTACGGGAGTAGCCATAGCAACACGGTGCTCAACAGGACCTGCACATCCACCCAGAGAGCTGGATAAATAGAGACTGCACGATAAACACACTTTCAAAGCTGCCACTGCTTCCACTTGTACACTGGATCCTGAAAATACTCCTACAGCTTTCCTGTTGAGAAGTTCCATAGGTAACCAAGAGGTATTTAATGACACAAAAGCCAGCAACAAATGCCCAGAGCCTGGAAAAGGTTCACAGGCTGGCCTGAGGGTGGCTGGTGGGTAGCACACAGGAGGTCCAGCCTCCTTGGGAGCCCAACTTAAGTGCTTCTATACGAATGCACAAAGTATGGGGAATAAACAAGAGGAGCTGGAGATGCGTGCACACCTGCGGCGTTATGATCTTATTGGCATTACAGAGACGTGGTGGGATGGATCATACGACTGGAGTGTTGGAATGCAGGGATACAGGCTCTTTAGGAAGGACAGTTAGGGGAGATGAGGAGGGGGTGTTGCCCTCTATGTCAAAGACCAACTGGAGTGCATGGAGCTTCACCTGGGGTCAGATGAAGAGCCAACAGAGAGCCTGTGGGTCAGGATCAAAGGGAGGGCTGGGACAGGGGACATTGTAGTGGGGGTCTGCTACAGGCCGCCTGACCAGGGAGAGCAAGTGGATGAGGCCCTCTATAGACAGATAGGAGCAGTCTCATGCTCACAAGCCCTGGTCCTCATGGGGGATTTCAACCATCCTGATATCTTTTGGAAGAACAACACAGCACAGCATAGGTAGGCCAGGAAGTTCCTGGAATGTGTTGATGACACCTTCCTTCTCCAAGTGATAGAGGAGCCAACCAGGAGAGGGGCTATTCTGGACCTTGTTCTCACCAACAAGGAAGGGCTGGTGGGGAATGTGGAACTCAAGGGCAGCCTGGGATGCAGCGACCATGAGATGGTGGAGTTCAAGATCCTCAGGGCAGTGAGGAGGGTGCACAGCAACCTCACTACCCTGGACCTTAGGAGAGTGGACTTTGGCCTCTTCAGGGACCTGCTTGGAAGAGTCCCATGGGATAAAGCCCTGGAGGGAAGAGGGGCCCAAGAAAGCTGGCTAGTATTCAAGGATCACTTCCTTCAGGCTCAGGGGCGATGCATCCCAACAAAGAGGAAGGCAGGCAAAAATGCCAGGAGGCATTGGATGCATGGATGAACAAGGAAGTCCTGAGCAAACTCAAACAAAAAAAGGAAGCCTACAGAGGGTGGAAGCAAGGACAGGTAGCCTGAGGACAATACAGAGACACTGTCCTCAAAGCCAGAGATCAGGTTAGGAAAGTTAAAGCCCAAACAGAATTAAATATAGCCAAGGACGTTAAGGGTAACAGGAAGAACTTCTATAGGTATGTCAGCAATAAAAGGAGGACTAGGGAAAATGTGGGCCCTCTCCGGAAGAAAGCAGGAGACCTAGTGACCCAGGATGTAGAGAAGGCTGAGGTACTTAACGAGTTCTTTACCTCAGTCTTCACTGGCAAGAGCTCGAGCCACACTGCCCAAGTTGCAGAAGGCAAAGGCAGTGACTGGGAGAAGGAAGAACCGCCCGCTGTAGAAGATCAGGTTCTAGACCATTTAAAGAACCTGAAGGTGCGCAAGTCCATGGGACCTGATGAGATACATCCGCGGGTCCTGAAGGAACTGGCAGATGAAGTTGCCAAACCACTATCCATCGTATTCGAGAAGTCATGGCACTCTGGTGAAGTTCCCGCAGACTGGAAAAGGGGAAACATAACCCCCGTTTTTAAAAAAGGAAATAAAGAAGACCCGGGAAACTACAGGCCGGTCAGTCTCACCTCTGTGCCTGGCAAGATCATGGAGCAAATCGTCCTAGAATCTATGCTAAGGCACATGGAAAACAAGCAGGTTATTGACGACAACCAACATGGCTTTACCAAAGGAAAATCGTGCCTGACGAATTTGGTGGCCTTCTACGACAGAGCCATGGCGCTGGTGGATAGAGGAAGGACAACAGACATTATCTCCCTGGACTTGTGCAAAGCTTTTGACACAGTCCCACATCACATCCTTGTCTCTAAGTTGGAGGGACATGGATTTGATGGAAGGACCACTCGCTGGATAAGGAACTGGCTAGATGACCGCACTCAAAGAGTGGTGGTCAATGGCTCAATGTCCAAGTGGAGACCAGTGACAAGTGGTGTTCCACAGGGGTCAGTACTGGGACCAGTGTTGTTTAACATCTTTGTTGGAGACATGGACAGTGGGATGGAGTGCACCCTCAGCAACTTTGCTGATGACACCAAGCTGTGTGGTGTGGTGGACACGCTGGAGGGAAGGGATGCCATCCAGTGGGACCTTGACAGGCTGGAGAGGTGGGCCCATGCAAACCTCATGAAGTTCAACAAGGCCAAGTGCAAGGTTCTGCACGTGGGTCGAGGCAATCCCAAGCACAAATACAGGCTGGGCAGAGAATGGATAGAGAGCAGCTCTGAGGAGAAGGACTTGAGGGTACTGGTGGATGAGAAGCTCAGCATGAGCTGGCAGTGTGCACTTACAGCCCAGAAGGCCAACCGTGTCCTGGGCTGCATCAAGAGAAGCATCAGCAGCAGGTCAAGGGAGGTGATTCTCCCCCTCTACTCTGCTCTCGTGAGACCCCACCTGGAGTACTGTGTTCAGATGTGGGGCCCCCAACATAAAAAAGACCTGGACCTGTTGGAGAGAGTCCAGAGG
>WKFP01014815.1:88311-130362 GCA_011057875.1 Pterocles orientalis
CCAGAGGAGAGCCACAAAATTAATCAGAGGGCTGGAGCACCTCCCCTGTGAGGACAGGCTGAAAGAGTTGGGGTTGTTCAGCCTGGAGAAGAGAAGGCTCCGAGGAGACTTAATAGCAGCCTTCCAGTACCTGAAGGGGGCCTACAGGAGAGATGGGGAGGCACTCTTTACCAGGGATTGTAGTGAGAGAACAAGGGGTAACGGGTATAAGCTAAAGAGGGTAAATTTAGACTAGACATTAGGAAGAAATTTTTCACTATGAGGGTGGTGAGACACTGGAACAGGTTGCCCAGGGAGGTTGTGGATGCCCCATCCCTGGAGGTGTTCAAGGCCAGGCTGGATGAGGCTTTGAGCAACCTGGTCTAGTGGAGGGTGTCCCTGCCCATGGCAGGGGGGTTGGAACTTGATGATCTTAAAGGTCCTTTCCAACCCAAACCATTCTAGGATTCTATGATTCTATGATTCTATGATTCTATGATTCTATGATTCTATGATTCTATGATTCTATGAATTAGAAAGAAAAAAAATATATATGTTAAGATATTATTTCTGTCCCAAATACCTTTCCCCACTCAAGCCTGGTGGGTCCCTTTTTCTTGTACTTAAGTCCTCAGCTTAGCAAAACTTCTGAGTCTAAAGCATTTCACAGATCTAAATGATGGCAGTCTGGAAATGGGACAAGGCATGCTCAAAATACTGGCATCCTACAGCCTCTCTCTGAAGATGTCAGCATGACTGGCAGGCTTTAAATGTACATGTTTCTTGACCCAAATTCTGCTCCAGGAGCCTACAGCTTCATCAGCCATATATGGGGCTGATCACCAGTGGGTGTTGGGGTCTTCATCCACGTCCTTTACTCCTGCATCCTAGGGCAAAGCCCCTGCCTGAGCACAGGACCTTGTGTTAGCTGAGATGAGGTGTCACTGAGGGTTGTTAGCTGGGTTTTAAATTTTCTCATAAGGATGAGGCTTCAAATTAATATATTGCTTTTGATCTCCTGTGCACACATGGTTTTATAAAGCTGGTTTGTACATTCAGTTTCTAATAGCACCTTTAAAGAAAGCCCCACTGTTGTTGTCAAGTTATAATCAAGCAGACAAGAATAGCTCTTTTCTCCCAGTTCTTAATATCACAGAAGATGCCAACGTTTATACTTCTGAAAACTTGCTCTGTCAAATAGGTATTTCTTGCTAGCAAGACCACATGTGCCCTCTGGTGTCCCTTCAGACTCTGTGGAGTGAAGACATATTATCAGAATATTATTGTTATTATTATTACCGATATTAATTTAATGATTATATGAAAACTAAGAAAAGAAGAACTATCCTGAACCAAGATAGTATTCTTTGTTAGAAATCAGTCTGAACCAAATCTCAGTTTTGTATCTAAACCTTGATTGCTGGATGTTAGCAAAAGTCACTGAAAGCTCATGGCTGTAAAGTTTAATAGCTGAATCAGGATGAAAGTATCAGATGCTGCTTTCCCTTGCAAATGTTTCCCAAAAGGCCATGCACAGAATGATACACACTGGTACAGTATTGCTTTTGCATTTCCCTTCAAACTGTCAGCCCCACCAAGCTCTGCCTCTACCCTAATATAAAAATCAACAAAAGCATCATTTTTTTAATGTAACTCAAGCCCCTGCAGAGTTACCATTGCTTTTCATGAAAGAGCTATAGAAACAAAGAATCCTTGCTATGGATTTGAAGTCCCATTGTCCGGGAGTACAGAGCCCTGTTTATAGCTGATGAAGGGACCTCGCCGACAAGTTGAAGGTTAAATCATTCTTATTTAGCAAATCCAAGGGCCCAAACCTTTGCATTTGCAAAGCATGCACAGCACAGATCCTTTTCAGCCCCCTGTTTGGTTTCCTTGAATTTGCAGACAGGTATTGGCTCTTCTTGTGCAGGGCTAGTTTCATGTCTGCTTGCCCCAGGAAAGATTGCATTGCAGGGAAGCGTTCAGGTATCTCCATCGTTGAGTACACAGGTGGAGTCTCTGGGCTTACACTAGGTGCAGAATAGTAAAAGACAGAAAGCTCTGCAGAAATAATGCTTTTCAGCTCTGCAGAAATAATGCTTTTCAGATTTTGAGTTTTTGTCCTTCCTAAGATCATTGTCTGATGTGCTTCGCAGCTCTGTAGGGTCATCTGAAATAAGATCATATGTGCAAAACTGTATGCCTTTAAAAATAGATATATTAAAAAAACCCTAGATAAATCTCTAAATATAAAGGGCATCATATTTTTTCAGTAAGCAAACTACTTGCTGTCTTCACATGCTGAATTTCCTTCATTTTTCAGAGATGACTAGTCTTAAGAAACTAATTTCTTAGTAGCAAGCAAGCCTTTAACAATCTCGAGTAAACTTTATATGGCACTTAATTTACTCTAACAGCACATAATGAAAACAAAGTGTTGACTAGAATGCACTTTTCCAAATTAATTCCTGTCTTCTGACAACACATACTTTTCTTGACATAGGTAAGTTTCTGAGCACTATTCAAATTGCTCCCTGCTGGTTGTGCAAATTGTACCCACAGTATTATTTTAGTGTTTCATGGCAGCTGAGCGACTACTTGACACCCTACTTTTAAATTACAGCCTAATTCAGATCTCACTGGCTCCTAATAACTCTCATTTTGGATGGCACTTCTGAAGAGCACGTGTTCCTTTGTCAATGTCACACAGCAGTGGTGAGCCAAGGTATTTGAGTTAACTTCTCTCGACCAGCCATGGGAAACATGGTGTTGTTCTAACAGAACCTGATTTTGGTAACTAGACGTCCTGGTTTTGGCTGGGATAGAGCTATTTTTCTTCTTAGTAGCTAGAATAGCACTGTGTTTTGGATTCAGTATGGGATTTGATATGACAAGAATGTTGATAATACACTGATGTTTTTAGTTGTTGCTAGGAAATCAAGGACTTTCCAACTTCCCATGCTTTGCTAGTGTGCCAGGTGCACCAGAAGCTGGGAGAGAGCACAGCCAGAGCAATGGACCCAAACTGGCCAATGAGATATTCCATATCGTGCAACATCATGCTCAGTATATAAATGAGGGTTGGCCAGAAAGCGCTCTCCCTCTCTTCCGGGATTGCAGTTTCGTGATTTTCTCTCCTCCAGGATTGCTAGCCAAACATGGGCTGGGCATTGATCAGCAGGTGTTGAGTAACTGCACAGTGTATCACGTGTTTGTATATTCTATTATTATTATTATTGTAATAATTATTTTTAATTTTAGTTTATTTCCATTATTAAACTGTTTTTATCTCAACCCACAAGTCTCTTTACCCATACAGGGGAGGGTAAGTGAGCGGCTGTGTGGTGTTCGGTCTGTGTTAAAACCATGACACTGAGAGAAGTGACTCAAGAGGTCATTGATTTTCCATGGGTGGATAGAAGTCTGGTAGCGGACAGCACAGAACCAGGTTGATAAGGTGCTGTTTGAGCTACTGGATTTATTTATATGGACTCCCCCCCGCCCCAAACTCGTGGATAGACCTATAAGTTAGTAGCCGTGCCTGTCTACTAGCTAGTGTGTGATCGTGTGACCACATGCCTTCAAGCAGATTATTTCCACTAATACTGTAATTAAAATGCCTCCTAAGACACTGCTCTCAGTTCCAATATTGGAAATACACATTGAGTGCTCAACCAAAATCATCTGTTAAGGTGCAATTAGCTGTGAGCAGAGCACTGAAAACTGGGATATTTTCGTTCAAGAGGTCAATTAGTGTGACTGGGAGGCAAAGGAAGCAGCCAGCTGTAGGATGGTCAGAGGGAGCAATCAAGTGAATTGAGCAGTCAGCTGATTAGGAAACAACTAGTGAGAGCAAGATGAATTTTCACCCTGGAACTGATGAGTGTAGACCTGTCTGGAGTGTTCAGTCAAACTGAACACTCAATCAGCGTTTGATTAAAATGAGCTGCCCCCTAGGTGAAGACATATCCATAGGATTTAAATATATATATGATAGTCTTATCAAGTATGATGCTCCCAAGAGCTGTCCTTTATATAATAAAGTGTTCACAAAATTAGTAAATAATAACTCAAAAATCCTAAATAAAAGGGAGATAACTGTATATTCAAGCAAAGTATTTTTGTAACAAACAGATGACTCCTTTACCTTTTAACTTATCTGTCCTTAGGTTACATTTGTGTTTCAGATCAAAATATCAGAAATTTTCCTATTGTCTAGTAATAAGTCTCAGGATAAAATAAAACTAGGGTTTGAGGTTAATTAAAGTTCACTAGAAATGAACTTCTTAATATCAAACTTATGCCTTTGTAATTAACATTTAGGAGGCAGGGTTAATTATTATTGTCCCCTTTGTTAGTTTGCAGTGTAGAAGGAAGAAATCAAAACTTTTAAGAGCACCTTTTATTAATGGGGAAGCTATGCTGAGCCATGAATATTGCTGTGGAGCCCCTAGTCCAGGTCTGGAGGAGGAAGGGAAAGATAGGTGGGCTTAAGGATTTCTTCACTCCCCAGCCCTGCCATCACCTGCCTAATAGCCTGGGGACAGTCCTTGCAGGGTGGTGGCACTGGGGTGATGCAGCAGCCAAAGGTCACTTTCTTCTCTGTGTAGGAGCGGTTGGCCTGGTGTCTTCACCAGCTTCCTGGCTGTCGTGTGTGAGTGGTGTGGGTCAGGGAGGCTGTGGCTTTGCCCACCCTTCAGCTAGGCAGCAGTGTAGGCTAAAGTGGAAGTTGCTGAGCCGCACCAGTCTGGTATCATCTCTCTTCTAGCATTCAGATGCAGCCAGACGACAGGGACAGCAGTTTGCCCAAGAATGGGAGTCTTCTCCAATGACTCAAGGCTTGGTGGCAGGAGCTGGTGGGCACCCATGTTTCCAGCTTTGCCACTGCTGCCACAAAATGTGCAACAGCCACACAGATGGAGTAGGGCACACTCTTTTAAACAAATTCCTTCACTTCCTCCATACAGCGTTTTTAAACCCAAACGGAAACGTGTCTTGCTGGTCAAGCAAATGAGTAAGCACGTGCAAGGAGAAGTCTGGCAGGCACTGGAGCAGGCCAGCTGGAAACTCCTCCTGCAGCAGAGATGGCTGTCAACGGGGCTTAGTTGTCTGAACATGAGTGGTGAGCCAGCTTTGGTCCTAAACTGCTCCTCCTACAGTGAGAGGAGCGCGGCAGTGTTTCTGCTGGGCCTTTGCAGACATGCTGTCATTATTCTGCAGGAGGTGGAGCATCAGGAAAACCTCTAGGGAAGGAAAAGCCAGAGGCATGCTCAGGTTTGGCTCTTCTAAAGGCTACCCCAGTTAACTTTGTTTGGTTTATCTCTGTGGCTCAGAAACATATGAATAGTTTGATTATTTTTTTTAAATGAGGTCATAAATGGCATTGTGCCAATCAGAACAAAGGCAACGCCTGCTTTACATTAGCTAGCTAGATCATTTTTCTTTGAAGTGGAAATCGTGACTCTCTACATTTATTTCTTGTCCTTGTTTATATGTGAAGAAGTATTTGTTTAGCATTTGGGATACGTCTTTTAACCCAAACTAGTTCTGTTTAGAAGTGTATTGTATCACTATTGGATTTTATGTTGCAAAATTCCCTTTATTAGTTCCTTAGCCCTGACCAAAGTTATATTATTTTAGCATTGAGATGGTTGCTCTTTTTTTCAAAATATTTATATTGCAAAACTCATGCTCCCAAATTTAGTGTAGTGTCGCAATCACAAGTTCACTTCTCACATGTACTGATTTGGCAGCGATCAAACCACATAGATGTCAGTAGACCTACTCATTTATTCTGGAGAAGGATGAGATCTCCAGGGGCTATAAAAACAAGTCTGATTTAAAATTTGTTTTCCAGAAATGTTTCAACTGCCATGTACTGTGTATACATAATTAATATGGAGTTTCTTAATCTTTAAAACCATGGTTTATGTTACTGATTGCACAAATCATCTGGGATGCCACTGTGATAAAATTCTGGGAGGTAAATGAAAAACGATGACACTGGAAGTGTGATGCTCAGCAGTGGGCCCTGACCTGTCCTACTCGAGCTAAGAAATATCTCAATTCACTTGCAGATTACGAGAATATTGCCTTCTATACAGAGAGTAAAGAAGGTCAAACCACTCAGCAAGCAAATTGTTCCTGCAGGTCAAATGATACTCTGCAATAATGGTGGTTGTGGCTTCCAGAGGCCTGTCAGTCACAAAGCTCTGTGGTGTATTTTTGAATTGACACCCATTGCCCACAGTCCCAGGTGACCCAGAGATTTACTGGCCCTGCCTGGGGAGAGGTAGACGGCTTCCCGACTTGCAGTGTGTCAGGTGGGTTGTGTGCTGTGCCGAAACTGCCTTGTGCTGCTGTCCCTGCTCAGTAATGCAGAGTGGTAATTTCCCCGGAGCCTTAGCAACTTCTTTTCCCAGTGCAATTGAGGGTGCCTCGATTTATTTTGTTACCCACTAAAGGCAGTGGGATTAATCTTCAGAAGTGGTCAATGCATAGCTTGTTGAGAAATGTCTGTACATTTCTGTAACACTTTTTATCCGGTTGTTCGGTGCAGCACACAGCACGTGTTTGGGTGTGCATTTGATACGGTCTACCAGACTCACACTGTGCTGTGGGGAGCATCTTCTGGCAGAGTGGCATAACTGTTGTGTGTGCAGAGACGTCAGTTTTCTCAACTTTTTCTTGGCTAGCTGGTGTGACAATCATAAGCTTCAAAACTATTTTCCCTCTGATTTAATGTGTTTGTTTTCTTAGGAGGCACAAGATCTTCTTGCCAAGAAGGAAGCACTGAAGGAGGTTCAGGGGAATTACATCTTCCTGGAAAGTGAAATCAAGTCACCCAGAAATGTGCCTGGAGGAGGAAACAGGTAAGAGAGTTAACTGAAAACGTCCATCACTGTTTACGTTATTTCCTGTTTTGCTGTACATCTCTTACAACTATATTTGAATAGTCACATCCCAGATTTTTTGAGTTTTAGAGTAGACAAAGAAATGTCCGTGCCACCACCCCTCACAACTAATTAGTCCTTTACTTCAGGAAAAATAATATTGGGTTTGTAAAGGCCTCATCAAAGAATATGACATGGCATTTTTTGTACTTCAAAAGCCCCTGAAAACCAAGAAGTGTTAGACACAGTTTTGCCTCCTGAATTCCTACCAGATCTTCCTTTCTGGAGAGCCCTGTTATTACCCTGTCTAACCTCGCAGAGCAGAGCATTGTGTTCATATGCTGTTGACTCCTTTGTTCGTGTTTATTTCTGAAGTACCCATGAGCCTATGTGGTAGCACTTCCATTAGATCCCTGATTTCTCAGGCTTCCAACTTGCCCAAGTCCAGTGATTTTCATTCCAGTGCTATGTGTACTCTCACTCTTACTCTTTGCCATGCTGTTTCCCTTCTCCACTCAGTTAAACAGGCTCTGCTTTGTGGGACCTTTGTTAATACCTGCTCCCTTTGGGGGAAGTAGTTTTGTAAAGCCCAGAAAGGCCCCATCCAGGCCTCTTAAATTCTTCCTTGTATTCTTCCAAGCCAACTTCCAGTCCCCTGCATGCTGAATTACCAGAAATCCTTTGTTTGGGAGGCACAGAGACTCGCCCACGGCAAAGCAGCCTATGTAGACTTGCCAACCCAGCTTCACTCCATCTGCCTGAGCTACTCCTGACTGAACTCAAGGAGCCCTTTACCTGTATGTGTACACACATAAAATAAAATAGATAATATAACGTAATGTAGCATTAGCATAGCATGACATAATCAACATATTATAAATACAATTTATGTTTTATATAAAGCAAGCCATATAGCTTATGCTTTTCTGTCTGCTGGAGCCATTTGCTAGTTGATAAACTAAAGAACTCCCCAGACATTTTAATCAATAGAGGCTGCTCTTTGCCTTTCTGAATGGCGACTGCAGGGATTTACGTGGAAAAAAATTTTAGTGGTTTTGGTTGTGATGTGTCATCCCCAGTACTACTGCTGTCATTAGCTGTCTCCTCTAACGCTGGGAGACTTTGGTCCACTCTTCTGTTTAATCACAACACGTAGTGCAGATCTTGAGCTTTGTACTCTAAGCAATGGCAAGGTGGGGTGGATGTTTTAATATCCTCTTGTTCTATCCAGTGTGAAGAGCGCAACAAATTTATCTGTATTTTAGATTTCTTCATATAGTTTAATGCACAATGATTGTGGATGACATTCATTGCACAAGTAGGGTTTCTGATGGGTGTTAAAATCAAGCTGCCAGTCTCTGTGCCAGTTTTCTGTGAGCTGGCGCTTAGAAGAACCTTCCTCTGGGCTCAGCTGTGCTCTCACTGACACCTGTATAAACCCACAAGTAACGTCACTGAAGCTATTGAAATTGCTCCGGACTTGTACCACCATGGCTGGAAGCAGGGGGTAATTACATTGATTTTTAAATTCTTCAGTGTACAGCAAACACTCAGCCCTACCCACCCATGCAGACAGAGAGGCCGAGGTACATACATGCAGGTGGAGTTCATAAAATAAACGGCCTGACCAAGTGTATCCGCCCAGATGAAAGCCAGATGCTTGGGAAGGAAACTTTTCCTGACAATGTGGCCTAAAAGCCACCAGCTGGTATACGGTCAGCCTCAGCTGTGTTGCCATGACCAGAAATGGTGTTCTTGCGAATATTTACAAGGACAAATACACACGGATTTTTCTTCCTTTGAGGCTTTCAACAGATGCTTCTAAGCTTTGAGTTTTCTAATTTAAAGTAGTCCTACACATGTCAGTGTCATATGAACTCTGGCACTTTTTCTGCTGGCCTGTTTCATAGTGTAGGTCCAGGGAAGTCCTGAGGGTGCTGCTTGCTGTATGTGTACAGAATGTGCCTCTGCATTTACAGACACGTTGTCTTTAATCACATATGTTCCTTTAAAAAGTGCATGTTAACTTACTTGTCTCTGATAGGTGAATGCCTTCATGTTTTCAGTGGCTGAACAGGGCTCATGGGGTTGCAATGATGTAGCCCGTCAGAGAGAAAATGCAAATGACTGATGTCTTGAGTGGAACAGAGAAATTATGGTTCAGAGAATAGTAACTCTTGCTTGGGCAGTATACTCTCCTCACAAGTCATGCAGCTCACACCCTTTTTAGGCTGTTGGAAGAGCCCCCATATCCGGTCCCATGAGGCAAGGCTGGATGAGGCACGATACCATGCTTCATCTCCTCCCTCCCTGAACCTCTCTTGCTGTCCTGACTCTGCAGCAACAACTCTCAGTGCCACAGTAAGGGATGCTGCAAGGTCCCCTGAATGACATAAAACAAACCACGGTATTATTTAACTTCAAGACAAGGACAAAGACTTTCTTCTGAAGGACTTAATATGGGGAACTCAGCAATTTCTGTAGGATTGTGGTGGAAGATGTTTGCAAACCCCATGGCCCTGTGGGCTAGCTGTGCTGGCAAATTATCAGGAGTCTCTCAAACCACTGTCATCCTTCTAAGGGAGCAGTCCACACAGCTGGCACCTGGAAGCACACCTAGGTTAAAAAAAAACTGCAGACAATTCCAAAACCCCCTGTCTGTGCTCCCAGCAGGATGGGTATAAGCCAACTCTGGTCCAAAACCTGCATAGCTGTGTTATGATAAATATTAGTTAGGACGTGGTGCTGTGCTGACTTGGCAAGGTGGCTTCCTGATGGGAACTGGCTTAGGTTCATCTGGCCCAGGGAGGATGCACTACATGCTCAGCTCTTGTCTGCTCCTGCCCATGGTGGCATGCAGAAGAGAATTAGAGTTGCAGATTTCAGCCAAAAGCCACTGCAACCTGGCAGCTTAGGTAGCTTACAAGAACGCAAAGATCTTGTCATGGATATGGACCTGCTCAAATGGCAGGATGTGACAGTCAACCCAGCATGCAGAAACATTAGATGGTAGAAGCATATTGCTCAGAGCCAAAGATAGGTCTGTCGGCTGTATCGCAATGCAGTATTGCTCAGCTGGGACTGCACCCACTTTAGAATGACAAAGAGGTTGGGATATAATTTGCTGGGTTAACACTGGCTTGTCCTCATAAAAGATCCTGCTCTCACTTACTTATTTATTTAGTAGACGAAGAGACCAGTGTATGCTTTGGTCTGATTTTAAAGATAATTTTCTTGACAAATTACTAAAGGGTCATTTTTTCATACAGCACAGAGATGACATCCTCCCAGCTGCCTTCTGGGCTATTGGTCACAGGCTCCGTCACTCCAAGTTCCACAGCAGATGGGTCAACATATTCTTCAGACATGTCCTTTGTGGGTTTATCTCATCCTGCCTCTGTCACAGGGACCACAGAGATGCCCAGTCTGGCAAAATCTTCTGGCTTAACTCAGGCTTCGCAAAGAAAAACCATAGGTAAGCCTCTGGAGATTCGACTGCTTTGTATTCAGGACAGAAGACCACATCCCTCTATTCGCACACAGTATGAAAATATAACCCTATAGATTGAGAGGAGGCTTTGGTTATATTTCAACTAATGGAACAGAGCAGCCCACATCCCATTTCACATCCCACTGTCTGGCTGGGACTGATCATGTCTCCAAGCATGAGTGGCAGGTGAGACCTCAGGTGGTAGAAAATATGCCTGTGTTCCATGCACTAAGTGTTATTTCCTTGTGTTTCACAATGTGTATAGCCACAATAAGGACTCCATATATGAAAAGAACCTTTTATTTTTGTGCCTTATATTTTAGGAAGCTTAGTTTTCACATGCAGAAAAATCTGCAACTATACTCCAAGCAGTACGTAGACGCCTGGAGATTTGTATAAAGATGCGTGTACATGTTCTGGGAGCTGTGACTGGCCCAGAATAAGCTGCTGAACAGTGAGCATCCAACTCTTCCCTCTTGCAGGAGTTGTGATTGTTTCCAAATCACAGACAGGGCTGAGAGCAACTCCGATGCCAGTAGAGGTTCTGCTCCCTCTGCCTCCATCCCCATATCGTTTTCTCCAGCATTCCATTGTGAGACAGAGGGCAGTGACACCAACAGTCTTGCAGCAGGGTGCTGCTGATGGGGCAAAGGCCCAGGCATTACCCTTGGCCACGTATATTTTTGGCTCCCACACAAAGATATGGAAAGTCCAAGAAGAATCTGGTGCTGGGTGGTGACTTGTGTTAAGTGCTGCTCTGTGCGAGGGAGGCTCATGACAGAAAGGGGACAAATCTCTGTTAAGTGCCTCTGCACTGAAGCAGAGCATATTTGTCCCCATAGATTTTTAAATGCTCTTTAGTTACTTCAGCACAGACCAAAGAGATTACAGCAATCATATTAGGGGGGTTGCTCGACATCCTGTGAAAAAGGGGATGCAGCACAGCTCTTCAAACACAGTTATGACTAGAGTTTCTAGTCAGTGGGCAATCCTGATATTTTGGCATTTGGTTTAGACCTACACAATGATAAAAATGGAAACACTGACATTTTGGGGGAAACAAAAAATTTTTTTTTCTTGTGGTGCCTAGCTACTGGTCTGTGTGCATATGCACCCATTTTTCTAACCTTAGTATTTGGAATACAGGGGCCAGTTTCTCCCTCCCAGGTTGGCATGGTGATACTGTTCTCGGGGATGAGGTCCTACAGGTTTTCTGAAAATTGATAGTCAGGCATTAGAATACTGTTATTGCTCCTATTGAAGAAAAGGTCGATGTGTCCTTCCGTCCTTCCCATTTGTTAGCCATCAGAGAACCCACATACTGCAAGGGCAGGGGGATGGGGAAGCAGAGTGATGAGAAAAAGGCTTCATTAATTCAGCTGCTCAGGGGACAGCATGTTTGGAAAGGTCGAGATGTTTCATTTGACCTAAACAAAATGCTTGGACATTCTTCAGTTGAAATGTTTAATTCCTGCCTATTGAACCAAATCAAAACACTTAGCTTTGGTGAAGCGCTATAATGAAGAGCTTCGGAGGGAGCAGCTGCAGCTTACTCTAGCAGCACTTGTCTGCCCCAGGGTTGGAGAGAGGGTGATGTTCCTTTTCCAAATGTGCAGTGTTGATCATCTCCAACGTTTACTTCAGGTATTAGAAAACAATGAAAGACCCCGATCTGTCTGCTGTCCGAAAGGAGTGTATATCCTCCTGCCATAAAGAGCTGTCTGAGGGGAAGAAATTGTTATGAAAATGTTTTAATGGCCTGGTCTTCTGGGGAGAAGGGGCTGATGTGACTTCCCTCTGTGTGTGTGTGTGCTTACATTTGTCTGTCCTCCCAGTTGTGTCTTTAGTTAATGATCTGCTTAAAACAAATTTGAGCATGTTTATACATACAATATGGGGTAAATATGTGGAAAGCAGTGGGCCTCTGCTGTTCCGCCCTTTAGAGCGTGAGCTAGCCACTAGCCTCAGGTCCTTCCCTCCTGTTCCCATATGTGTACGGTGAACAATGAAGTGAGTTAGACAGTGAGATTTGATTACAGACCCCTTCTCCCCTCCACACTATTGCCTGGAAGCTAATTCAGTCCCCTAAGTGGAAAACTGATTAAAATTACTGCCCTGATTTGAATATGATGAGTTTGAACTTAGAGCCTCCTCTCTCTTAGGAGAACTTTCTAAGCACTCTACTATGAATTTTGGGGTATAGATGTCCCTTGTTGTGTCATGACATAGCAAAATGGCACTGAAAAAAAAAAAGGGGGGGGGGAGAGCCTACAGGGCAGAGCTGGTGCCCCAGGGTGAACTGCTTAAGGCAGCTTAGTGACTGATGGAGATACAGTTTCCAGGACTGTTCAGGGTGCCACAGGAGAGGAGACTTTTTCTGCCCAGGAGATGCTCTTCTGGAGGCTCCCCCTACAGCATTTTTCCCTGCCGAGTGTGGAGCACTACCACAGTTTAGACACTAGTTTCCAAAGGAGCATAAACGGATTTGTAATTTGATCCCACTGAATTTCAACAGTGTCAGGGCACCTCCTAGAGGCTCTCCAAAAGCCCCTTTTAAGGATGCCAGATCCTAGCAACAGCAAAAGCAACCATCAGTCTGATCTCAGAAACAGACTGGCTTGTTGACACATCAGTGAAAAGCAGCTTCAACACAGTCTGTTCACCCTGCGGCTGCCAGTTTGGCTGCCATCCTGAGTGTTTGATCTGGGAAAGGCTCCAGCCCAGAAAAACAAAGCCCAGTGTTTCTAGTTCCTGGCTTAGGGAGCTTGTTGCCCCTTGTGCTGTTTCTCTGCTACCAAAAGCCCAAAGGCCATTCTTTAATGTTTCCTAGTTTGGTTCATCCTCAACCAAAGTCACACTCTGTTAAGCTGTACGCCAGCTGTAGCTTTCTCTTGAGCCTGCTTGCACTGGAGCATTTCACCTCCTTATTACCCCTGTGCCGTTATGCTTCCCTGCCACTAACTGCTAGTTTAACACAGGCAGGTGAACCCGCACCTCTGGTCCCAGGGTGACACATCTTCCCCCCAAAATTAAGGCTGCCCCACCAGATCTGGTTAGAGATAGATTGCATGGTGGAGTGAGTCTCGTACAATACACAGCATAAAATACAGAAGGAAATCTTAAATGTATAGCCTGAGAAACAGGCACCGAAAAGGTTTCAGTTTGTTGGGGAGACTTTGATGTGAGAGATGAAAGAAGTTTTCCTGGTGAAAAAACGGGTTCACTGGGCATGTTCCCTCTCTCTGGTTCTCCGTGCCTTTGCCAGGATGCAGAGTCCTGCATAGTCCCTCTTGAACACTAATATTTGAAAAGGGGAACAAAAAGGGATTAGGAGATGTTACCACATTCATTTTGTAATTGGAAGGGAGCCTTGATATATTAGTTATCCACTCACAGCTGATGCTATGCTGTCTAACAGCACTGAAATTGCAAGATGACAATTATACCACTGATGGTATAATTTATTGGTCTTTTGTTACCCAAGGTAATTCCAATGAGGTAATAAATCTACATGTCAGTAAGAAAATACTCAGTTTACCAGCTGTGCTCTATTTTATAGCCATAGGTTTAACACTTTGAGAGGAGCGTTTCCTAAGCGTCGCTTTGCAATGAGAGGCAAGGAGGAAATTACGTTCCATTTTTGTTACCAAAAAAATAATAAATTTGTTTCTCATAAGTTGTCTTTCTGTTAACACTGCGTAATGCAGTGGCTTTGTCTTTTGCTTGCTCATCAGGTCAGTCCAAAGGTATTATTGAGACACCAAACTGTAACTCTGCTCCATCAAGAAACCTTAGCCTTTCAATGATGGTGTCAGGACAACGCCAGAGCTGCTTCATCCCTTTGTTTACTGACTCAAGGAAGATTGCCCAGAGTCTTGCATCCATGGAGTGTCATGGAAGTACACATTCTGCTTGTAAGGACTACCAAAAGTCTGCATCCAGGTACAGGCACAGTTGGGGCTTTCCTGCAGGTTATTTTTGTAGGGAAGAAATGGTGTTTTCTGCAGTATCCCCTTTAGAGGAGCTGCAAAACACAAGCAAACCCTTGATAAGATACTGGATCATTACCCAGGAGGATACTGTAGAACATCAAAAGCTTTGAAATGTAAGGATCTCACTTATTGTTTTAGGGACAACTGCCCCCAAACTGAACTTCACCCTCAGAGAGGATAAATCACCCTTCATTCACTGTGTCCCTTTGAATGTTTGTTAATAAAAATTCAAAGATACCTCCCTTGTGAAGGCAGTCCATAAAAGGAACAGAAACACGGTACCTCATGGCTGGTTTGGCCTTCTCTTCATACCACCTAATTTTGAATCCAAGAATAGAATTGATATTGCAGAGGTCTTCAGAGGGTCCCACCCTGTGGGCTGCATGAAGCTATTTGAGGCAGTGACAGGCAGCCAAAGGAGTTCACTGGGCTGTATGTGGTTTACACCCACCTAGAAATACCATTAAAAAATAAAGTGGTGTCTCCTGGAGAAGCTAGTTGTCCCAAAAGGCATTTGACATCTTTAATTTAGCTTCAGATATACTAAGGGTGTGAAGGACTTATGAAACCAGATCTTCATCTGGTTTCAGTTTTCCTGAATGTCTCCTTCAGAGAAATTTCAACAACTGGCAACTCCAGTTTTAAGGCTAGTCCCTGTGTGGGCACTGTGTGCTACAGACTGCTTCCATCCTTCAGTGGATAGGCCTGCTTGTCCTTATTGCTAACGTTGCTTTCACAATACTCAAAGTACCTTTCTCCTTTTACAATGATGTTTCATTGGTGATAGTTCAGCTATACAAAGCTTTTGCCTTTTGGGGATTTTCCACCCAACTACTATACCCACTCTGGTACCACATCTCTGTTATTATCTATTGAAGACAAACATTTTAGCTTTTTTTCTTCCCTACAAATTAGTCCCTTCATCCCTCATAATTTTTATGCCTTTCTATAAATCCTTGTTAATCATAAATATTTTTCTGGTGATGAGATGTCCTAAAATGAACTCAGTACATTTTATTCTGGTCTCATGCCAGCCTAAATCCAGAGTTTCTAGCAGAGTAGTACTTAAAACAAAACAAAGCATAATTAATATGATCTTAGATATTAGGAAGAAATTTTTCACTGTGAGGGTGGTGAGACACTGGAACAGGTTGCCCAGGGAAGTTGTGGATGCCCCATCCCTGGAGGTGTTCAAGGCCAGGCTGGATGAGGCTTTGAGCAACCTGGTCTAGTGGAGGGTGTCCCTGCCCATGGCAGGGGGGCTGGATCTTGATGATCTTTAAGGTCCCTTCCAACCCAAACCATTCTTTGATTCTATGATTGTATGAATGAGATCACGTTTGGTGTGAGGAGTGGATGAAGTCTGTTTTGCCTATAATAGAAGTGAGAGAACTCTGTTTACCTGCATTTACTCCTAGGAGAAATTTTCTTGTAGTCAATGAAACCTGGACACACCAGATGCTGGTGCATGTGAACACTGAGATCAGTATTAACAGCTTCCCCTCTCCACAGCTGCACAAGGAGAGTCTTCCACTCCATGCTCCCTACTCTGCAGGGCCAGTGCCATAAAATTGTAACAGCCTTTTTTGTTCTGTCAAATTGCAAATGTGTCATTGGCTTCCTCCTAGCCTTCTTTCAGCATTGTTGCTTTCCATACTTTTCCCTCCAGTGAATGCTGTTTCCCCTCTATAGATTAGTGTACGGTTTTCCAAGAGCTGCATCTCACTTATTTCCTGCCCATATTTCTAAGCTCTCTAGGGCTCTTTGTATTATTTCTCTTGCTCTCATTTGTGTTCCCCTATCCTCTCCTCTCAACTTAATGTTATCTACATATTTTATTAACCAGCTGTCTTACTTCCCTTTGCACATCACAAGTGGAGTTTCTCTGTGAAATGAGAGCTACCCTTTGTCCCTATAGGGAACATATGAGATGCAACCCCCTTGTCTATTATTATTCCTTCTTTGCAGTCCTTCAGACAGTTCCTGTGACAGTATTTATGTCTAAGCCAATGGGAGATAATATTTTGAGAGGCACTCTATCAAGCACTTTCCTGACTCCCAGGTCTTTGATGCCTGCTGGTCTCCCTGCTTTCATTCGTTTGGTAATTGTCGACTTTACATGCATTTTTCTCATGGACTTAGTCTTTCTAAACCCGTGGTGATCCTTTCATATGTTTCCATAACAAGATCTGTGTAATTCTCAGGATGTTACAGGGAGAGCCATGAAAAGACACCTTTAAAAACCAGCATGAAAGCTCCAGTTGTATTCAGAGCTCTAAAGCTGTTTCCAAATAATGAGATACACCATACTGTTTGACTGGGCTTGAGAAGAATAACTCTAGATAAACATTAGGAGATAAAAGAGATCACCTTCCCCTTTATGCATTTCCTTGTATTGTGTGAACTGTTTTCCAGTGGGGATTAAATCACATTTGTCTCCTACAGAAAGCAAAAGAAGTCATTAGCTCTGCTAATTGTTGAAGATAAAGAGTAAAAGGCGATGACAGTTTTCTTTGTGTGTGTGGTTAAACTTGTTAAATGCATAAATGAAGCCATTCCTTTAATTCTCATTTGATTAATTGCTATTATGGTATTCTACCATGCCAACACACTAGCACATGTTTTTTTACTACACTCACTTTGGATTTAAACTATACTTTTTCTTGTTATACGCATCAAATAAATAAAATTACATTGTAGTACACAATATCCAATGTTTTAATTTGGTATTGCATTATACAACATCCTTTGAGTGTACACAGTGTGAAAGCATAATTTAGTAGTACTTCTATAGAGAATTGATGAGTAGTATGTCTGGATCCGATTTGTCGCAAAGCCACAATACAAGTATACACAAACTTAGTAGAAATATGTGGGTTTGGCCAAGTAGGATATTTTGGTTTTATTGTTTATAATCAATTTTAATTTACATCAATTTTCTTTTGAGAATACGTGAACATGCTTAAAGCACCTTGAAGGTTATATGTTTAATTAGATTGTTCACTAATGTCATACTGAGAAATGGATGGGAGTTGAGCTGTCTGGATTTTCATCAGAATCAGGATTCACTGCATTAGGATTTTCAACTGTCAGCTGTGTGCAAGGAGAGTGATAATATTGTCACACATGTCTGGCACTGATGCTTAGAGACAGTCATAGTGTCTGTTCAATGTGAATGTTGCCCTAAACCTTTCCCTGACTTTCTCAGCTAAACAGTGTTAAATCTGGTCTATTTTTGGGGTGTCTGCTTTGCAGAAAACAGGAAATATAGAAACTGATACTTGAAATTTTGTCCATGGCTATTGAAAATCATAAATCATCATTATCTGTTTTGTACTAACTACACATGCTACATACTAAGGATGAGTTAAGTTAAAGCCCTGATCTGTAAAGCACTGGGGATCTCAGCTGAACCTTGGAATTTCAGGCCTGCTGGTGTGTACAGCTACTAGGTATTAATATTTCACAGCCTTTCACAAAGACTAAGCTGAGCCTTCTCCCAGGATTTTTCTTGTCCTGTCCCTCTAGTATAGTTAAATCCGTTGACATAAAAATAAATAGACTTGTACTTCTGGAGATAAGCCTTTCCCAATGTAATAGTAGTATCAATCTGTGACTTTCTTAAATACTTAGGAGATTAGAAAGACTAGAATTCTTGGCGTGTTTTATAGTTAAAATGACTTGTTGCTACCTATATCAGCTCAGACAGGAGAAGCTCAAATAGAATCCTAATGGCAGGTCATAGGTCCATGGCTGATGCTCCCCATGCTACCAAGAGCACTTACGTTTTTTCCCCCCCTCTGCAATCTGCAGTGCTATGTGCATTACAGAAAACTTTGGATTCTGTTCCACCAGAGAATATTAGCGTGTAGCAGAAGAAACTACAGCATCAACACATATTGACCTCTCCTCCATGCACTTTAGCACTTTAGTTTCCATCTCACAGGAGCTGGTCCACTATTGTGAAAGGTAAACTAGCTTGCTAAAAAAAGCTTTGAAGCCTTAAGTGAATGTTTCCTTAGAGAAGTTATTCCCTCATTTAAACTCAGAAAATTATCTTGCCATCCAGCGGCTAAGGTGGCTATACAAGGTCTCAGAGAAATCCTGCAGGTCTCACTTTCCCTGCCAGCTCCCTCCCTCCTGTTACATAAGGCTTTGGCATGGGACTAAGAGCTTCACGTACGTACACTTAGCGAGAGTGCGGAAGCCAAATGAGTTTGGGGAAATTAGTTCAAATGGTGCCTATACATTTGGGATTTTTAAGGTCAAGGGTAGGAAGTGCACAAGCTAAGGTCCAAATTCTCAATGACACATACACATAGATTGTGATATTCATAAATTCAGAGTTTTGTTTGGCAGAAAGTAGTATACCAGAACATGATGGTACAAGCACGTGTATTTTATTGCTGGGTTCCTTAAAAATCATTGCTGGTAAAACAGGATTTCCAGTTCAAACAAAGAATCTCATCTTTAATCAATCCTTTGTTAATTTAGTCACTCTGAATTTCATCACACAGGGGCTATATGCCCAGGAATTCCTCTGACAAAGGGGTTCCCCAAAATCTGGAAGATTATCCAATTACAATTTAAAGAAACATACAACAAAGGTGACTGACTAAAGATAGAAGTGTCTGAGGAAAAGAGCAGGAAAGAGTGTGAGGGAGTGTGTGTGAGAAAGCTTCACTTTCTCTTATAAGTAAAGTGAGGAGAATTATACCTGCTCTTAAGTTTTGTGGTGAGTGGAATCAAGGTCCCTGGTGCTGGGTGTGGACCTGCCTGACTTCCTTCCTTTCTTCGACTTCTCTCTCTTTTGCTATGTGCAGACCCCACGCCTGTATGAAAAATTGACATTGATTCTTAAGGAGATTTTTTTTTAGATTTACATGTGTTAGCAATAAAGGAACTCTTGACTTCGAGGCTCTCCTTGGGAAGTACAAGCAGAGAATAAAGATTTCTGTTGATCCCAGACTGAGTCAAGGGATCAGTAAGTGGCTTCTCCCAGGAACAAAAGGGAGATGCCAGAGAGCCACTACCTTGGAAGTCCCACCCAGAGCAGAATTGTCAAGAGGTAACAGCTCCTCCTAGGCTCTTCTAGGTACTGGAAGTTGTCCACAGAAGGAGACTGTATTTTCATGCATGGAAGGAGATTTGCATTACCATCCCATGCTCATCAAAAGTACTGTGGTCTCTGAGCTGGCACAGGAGAATTCCCATTTGATTCAGAAGCATTTGAGATTGAAGGATGATCTAGCCCATTTACTCTTCTTTATCAGTAACAGCTCTTGCCTCTTAGGTGTGGTTGAGCTAACCATGCTGTTTAACCCTTCCAGCTTTGAATATGACCTTTTCCTTCAGCCAGCATGGCTGGGAGGCTGTCAGTTGCCTGGACGCAAGCTAGCTGCTCTGTGTTGCCTGCTTCAGCAGCTTCCAACACCAAATTCCTGTGTCCTATCATTTGCTCCTTTACCAGTCCTGTGTCTTGTATCGAAAACTCCTGTCAGCCCCATTTTATGTTCCTAAGTCTCCTGGCTTCACTAGGTTCAACCTGAGGTCTTGTTTAGGGAGAGTCACACTACCCTACACCCTGTTATTAACTCCATTATCAACCAGGACGCTGCTTTTTACAGTGTTACATCATATAAATGACCTTTTCAAACCATTTTAGGGCATTTCTTTCCCCATCTGCTTTTTCCTGTCCGCCTCATAGATATATTTTGGCACCCAAGACTTTTCTTTATTTTTTCTTGCACAGATAGAAATGGGAGATCAGGAAGATCTTTGCTTTCTGTATGGTTTAAAAGTCTTCTCCCATTGACTTAACTGGCTCTACACCTTTCCAGAGGGTAAGAATGTCAGGGATTTCTCTTTGTTGCTGGCGTCATTCTGTTTCTAGAGCCCAGTGGAGTTCAAGGCCACTGCTGGAGCTCTGGGACTGTAGCGATGTAGAAGGCAACAGTGGATTTGAATTGCAGCTTTTTACATCTGAATGTGTACTGCGTGTGTAAATGATGACTTGCAAACTGAGGGATCCTGAAGGATCATTCTCTACCTCAGCAATTTGCAAAGTTTTTAAGCACATCTGTCCATCCCTTCAGCTGCACTGGTACAGCAGCTTGCAGAGACTAACAAAAAAGCTCAGGTTAAAATAGTGTTCCCCCAAAACCTTTTACGCTTGGTTATTTCAATGATCCAGCTTATAGTGTGGTCCTACAAGCAGGGAGGAAGGAGAAATATGCCAAACTGTGGCAGCCAGATGAAAGCAAGCAGTCAGAAGAGGGGGAGAGTCTGAAGGTGAGGTCCCTCACAGCCTGGCTGTGCTGCCAAAGCCCCTCCAAGGCTCTACGTCTCCAGTAAGCCATCTCCTGGCGTCTCCTTGCTGATGTGAAGCACAAATAGACCAGGACTGACCGGGAGGAGGGACGCTCTAGAGTTCCCGAAGTTTACAGGAAGGCAGAAGAGAGGCAGCCAAGTGTTACATTCACTATGCATGTCTTCTCTGGCCAGGGAGGGAGCAGTTCCCCTCCGCTCTGCTTCCAAATCTATCAATGTCAGCGGCAACCTGGAGGCAGCCTGGCCGTTGTGAGCAAGCGTGACTCACTGCTCTACCACACAGCTGAATTATTGGGGGTGGGTGGGCAGTATTTGTCACGCTGTCAATGAGGATTTGGGTGTGTTAAGCAAGCACATAAACTGTCTGGGCTGTTGGGTCAACCTTTACTGTAGACACAAAAGTCTGTGACTTAAACTTACTGGCACTAGACAAATGTGGCAAGGGCAAAAGCATTGCACACACAGAAAACAGAGAAGACACTGCAGCAGTACTAAATAATGAAATTTATTGTGGTAGATGCTGCATCAAAATCTGAATGATTCTTAGAATTCAGTCACAAGCTGTCTAATAAGACCTATGATGAGTATTACAGTCTGGGACTGAGTGTTTAAAAGTGCTCCCTTGACATGTGCACTCCTTAAAGGAACACTCAAGTGATGAATTTGTTTTCCAGTGCTTAAGGGAGATTGAGTGTTCCCCTGCTCATGCAAGAAGTCCCTGATTTTACTGCAGATGCAAAACAGACCCTGCTTTGCTGGGATTCCGAAACAAGAGAGGGATGAAATCTCAGTCTTGTAGCATGGAGTCTCTCTGAGTTAATAATAAATTGTTAATAATAAAGATTTGTCTTTCTCCAGGAAGGAAAAAACAACGAGAGGCAGGAGGAGAAAGGTATACTGACGGACGGGAGGAATTTTCTAAACTTACAAAAGGAGTTAGCTACACAACTCCCTCTAATCATACTAGGCTAAATACCCAAGGCAGCCTTAGAAGTTGTAGCCTATACAGATTTAGACAAAACCAAATTCAGATGCCCCACAAAGAATCTTTTAATTTTTGATGGTAATGAATGCTGCCTAAGTGTGAAAGAGAAATAGAATATACTAATTTTTAATACAAATGGATTTTTTCAGATGAAAGGCACAGCATAAAAAGTAGAATAGCAGTGCTGTAAATATTCTGCCTGTGGTATGTTTACTTACCATTAATAACTGACATCTAGGCTAGTTATCATAAGGAAATACATGTATTTTTACAATTGAGCAATGCTTTTACACTTTCAAATCAATTTCTGTTCTTTCAGTGCTACTGGAAATTTGAAAATTGCTGAAGTTGATCCAGGTGGTCGTTTTGTAAAGATCCTGAACTGTGCTCCTGAAAAAGAAGAAAGCATTGGAAATTATGTCTTGAAGCAGGACATCCAAGGTCAAGCAGTGGCTGTATTTCAGTTCCCCCATGAGACAAGGCTGGGGCCCAACTCCACCTTGACAGTGAGTGTTGGGGTTTTGAGTGCCTTTTCTCAGCTGACAGACCAGGATACACTCTTAGCCTGATGGTATAGAGTCAAACTTAAGTTTGTATTTTCAGAAAGGCTAACACTCACAAATAATGATGAATGCAGAAGAAGCTGCTAATGTCCGTCATCAGTACAAGCCTGGAATTTGAATTACATGTCCAGCATTTCTTGTTGCCCAGCAATGGGAAGATGTCCTGGAAAGTCCTTGTTTGATACATTCCTTTTTCCAACCATTGGTCCCATTAAAAGCTCCCCGTACTGTCAGAATATTGAGTTGTGCCAGTGTTTGCCAACAGAGGGTGTGAACCTTGGCTCAGAAACCCACAAATGATAGAACTGGAAAGGAAACGAGTTATATGTGTTGTTACTGAAGCAATTAATATGTTTTTTTGTCTAGTCTGAGGTATGAGTATAGTAGGGTCTCAACTGAAAACATAAAAAAAATGATGTTGCTTTCCAGACTGTACCCACTGTCTGAGGACAGCTGTTATCCAGCAGAGAAGGCCACAAACCACTGTTCTGGCAATGGGGCTCTGTTCCTGGCTTTGTCTTGGATGACTTTAGGCAAAATGATGACACACTGTGCCTTAGTTTCCTATGCTGTAAAAGAAAGATAATGATGTGCTCTCTTTTGATGTTATGCCAGAACTGTACATTAAAAATTCAGTGCATGGGCTGTTGCTCTTCAAAGATTACTTCCCCTCCAGCTCATTCAGATGTATCTTTTTGCCGGTTTGAGTAAGAGTTAGAGAGGTGGGTAGGATCTAAGATGCAAAGAGTCGGATGACTTAATCATACCCCAGAAAAGCTTTGAATAGAAAACAACAAATATATGCATCTGATGTCCATGGTAATGACAAAGGCTTGAATGTGTGAACTAAATGTGACCAAGGCGCAGTTGCAGGAGTAGCTGAGGAATGTCTGCTGGTGCCTGCACGTGGTCTCCAGCAACCTCTGGGATGTACTTATGCTCAGAGCAGGCACAGCCTTTGCTGTGCTGGGTAAAGAGGCTGGCTGCTTGGCTGGCTGCAAGACAGCTTGCAAATCTCCCCAGATATGGTTTCCTCTTAGTTGGCTTTGACATGCCAACCATTCCCACCCACCCCTAAAGTAGTCCTTTCTGAAGTACTCTGATTAGTGCTGAAGTCGGCTGTTCCCATTATCATTTTAGAGCTCTTGGGTGAACAACTGTCAGAGGTAGGAAATCTACCACAGCTTCTGTTTCAGTGTATACAAGCAGAAAATTTCTGCTGGTTTATGAATTTCAAAGGGTTGTATTCAGGCTGCCAACTCTTGCATCTAAAATTCATGTAGAATAGTGTCTGCGTCAGACAGCCAGCTAGAGGGGACTTCCAGGCCCCGGCTTCCTGTGAGAACAACAGATGAACCAAGGCAAAATGCTTGAGTTAGATGCCAGTGTACATGGTTAGATCATGGTGTGAAGCCTCTTTTACTACCAGTGCTTGTTTCTTCTTCTGAGATGAAAATCGAGGCCTTGCAGAATAAAAGTAGGCAAAGCCCATATTCGTCACCAAGCTCAATGCAGGTTGATGTAGCCCTGTGTGATCCCTCTTACAAGAAAGCTGGAAATGCAAGCTGGTGGGGGCCCAGAAGAGCCACAGTCAGTGCTGTCTTCTGGTGTCTGTGTGAAAGAGCCACAAATACACTTTGGCAGAGGGCTGTATGGTGAGGACTTTTGGAAGAGAGCATTTTGTATTTTTCAAGATACTTCTCCTTTAAAATTGAATGAGGATTGTTTTGGCTCCCAGGAAATGGTTGAAGCCATTTTCTCCCAGATGGCAAATGCCAAATCCTTTAGGAACACTGTTCGCAAAACAGTGCTGGGGTTGTCTGATGTAAGAGAAATGTTTTCATAACAAGTCCTTTTGCTACTGCATTAGTGATAAAGGTCACAGATAATTACGTTCACTTTATAAAGCACAACAGTGTTAAATCTTTTATATAAGGATAAAAGTACAAAAAATTTCTATTCTCCAGTAGTGACAGCTTCTTCCTGAACAGAGGGAATCTGGAATGAAGCAGACACTGGTATCACAGATCTCTTCCAATGCCCCTGGTAATTCAGAAAATAAAAGAAACTGCCTATTTTTAATCTTACTCTCAGCAAGCCAGACCAAAAAGCCCAGGATTTAGTATCACACCTTGAAAAATGTGCCTTTGCTAATCTCTGTTAATTCACAGGAGAGGTACTTGAAAATAATCACTATAACTAAGCTGCAAGTCTTGAAATATAGTCCTTTCAGCTTTGATTTCACAGATCAAATAGTGATCAGTTTTACAAAAATCAAAAAGGAAGAAGAAAACCTGATGTTTTTACTGAGTTCTTATGTTGTATAAGTATCCAGGAGCCATTTTGTCTTTAATCTAATGGTTGCTTGATCTTTGCAGTTTTGGACAGCAGATGCTACAGTGCTTCACAAACTTCCCTCGGATTTTCTTTGGAGGGACCTGCAGAGATTTAGGACAAGCCTTGATTGTACCACCATTCTCTGTGAGCCTAGCGGTCAAGTGAGTACCCTGAGCAGAATCACTGCATTTTTCCTTACCCAGACGGCTTGATTGCTGGACTTCCTTCAGAGATGTAGGATCATATTGTTAAAGTCCTTGTAGAATCAAGCAGAAGCAAGCCAGACATAGCAAAGCTGTGATCTTTTTCTGTTAACCTTGCTTCAGTGTGGATGTTAATTCTGCGGATGTGAAGGACTGAAGAAAAACAGTAGATTGATGACACCACTTGTTGAATGAAAGACTAACATCCTCACAGTGACTGAAGCAGAGGCTCCACAAGTGTGAGTTGCCAGCCCACTGTCTTCTTCCACTGTGTTTCAGACATGAAAAACCGAGCTATTGCCAAGGGTATTTAGCCCTGGCTGCCTATTAATAACTGCCATCGGCTTGGCAACTGTGTTGAGTATTTTTAGGCAAACTTCAGTTGACTTGGTGATGAAAAAGAGTCCAAGATATTTTTTACCCTGTGATTGTCCAGTGGCAACTATGGTTTTGGTCATTTTTAGCTAGACAAACTCAAAGTAGTGACAATATGGAAAAGACCTGTGATTTTCATAGACAGTGTAAGCTGTACAGCTTCCCCAAGGTGGCATGACAAACTGTTAAGTGGATGTTGACTTTTGATCTCACCTTTTCATGTTTACTCCTCTTCTAGCTCAGTTTGTCCATACTTGCTCTTACCTCAGTGCCAAGGAATCAGAGACTGAAAGGGAACTTGAGATGTGGTTACCTCTGCCAGGGTTGCTCCTGGTTGTGGTTTACCTAGGTAGTTCTGGAAGACCTTCAGTAACAGAGACTCTACCGTGTCCCCAGGCAATCTGCTTTAGTGCCTCACTCCCTGTATACTTAGAAAAGATTTCCTAGTGCCTAAACTGATCTTTTTCTGCCTCAGTTTTAGTCCTTCCTTTCTTGTCCTAGCCACTGTGGACATGGAGGAGAGATTGCTTTTTCTTTCTTCAGCAGCCTTTGATGTACTTGCAGAATTGTCATGTCCTCTTTTCCCTCCTTCTTTGTCTGGTTTACTTAGTTGGAGTAGTGGAATTTTAAGGCTCTTAGATGATCAGTCTACCCTAAATGTATTTAAAGATTGGTGATGAATTTTAAAGACCGAAGGAAAAAAGCTGGAATTTGGTGGTTGCGATTAGTATTTATCTTTCAAATGATGAATAACTCAGAAATACGTTGGAGTGCCTACCCTTTCAGCCCTTCCTGGTTTGTCTACAGCAAACTATTATCTTGATGAAAAAATATAGAATATAAATAAGCAGTGATATGTGTGGTTATTTTTAAGGCTGTGGCTTGGTACACTCCTCTCTACTGGAACAGAACACAAGGAAGGGAGGCAAAAGAGGAAAGTGAGAAATTTGAGAACATTGTTATACCAACTTTCTCAACAACAAAGCAAAAAGAGGGATGGGAAAATGAACAAGAATTTATAATAACTGATACAGAGTGGAAGAGGGCTGACCCATGGCAAACAAGGAAAAAAAGACAAAGCTTCATTAAAAGGTATTTGATGTTCAATGTGTGTACTCTGCAACTGCAGCATTGTGTCAAGGCTGGCTCTGTAAGTGAATGTTTTTAAATGAGCATCTTGGTAACCAATGTTTGAAAAGCTTTGGAATTTTGAAAATAAGAATTAACCTTAACATTCAAACAGGAATCCAGCCCAAAACTCCTGATAGGAGTGTGTTCATTTCACCCTCAGTAAGTTTGCTGACCACACACCAAGCTGTGTGGTGCGGTTGACATGCTGTAGAGAAGGGATGCCATCCAGAGGGACCTTGACATGCTTGAGAGGTGGGCCAATGCAAACCTCATGAAGTTCAACATGGCCAAGTGCAAGGTCCTGCATGTGGGTTGGGGCAATCCCAAGTACAAATACAGGCTGGGGGAGGAGAACTGATTGAGAGCAGCCCTGAGGAGAAGGACTTGTGGGTGGTGGTTGATGAAAAGCTTACAACATCCAGCAATGTGTGCTTGCAGCCCAGAAAGCCCACCATGTCCTGGGCTGCATCAAAAGAAGCGTGACCAGCAGGCCAAGGGAAGTGATTCTCCTCCTCTGCTCTCGTGAGACCTCACCTGGATTACTGCGTCCAGCTCTGGGGTCCCCAACATAAGAAGGACATGGACCTGTTCGTGCGGATCCAGAGGAGGGCCACGAAGATGATCAGAAGGCTGGAACACCTCCCATAAAAGGACAGGCTGAGAGAGTTGGGGTTGTTCAGCCTGGGTAAGAAAAGGCTCCGGGAGGACCTTATAGCAACCTTCCAGTACCTGAAGGGGGCCTACAAGAAAGCTGGAGAGGGACTTTCTACAAGGGCATGTAGAGATAAGACAAGGGGTAGTGGCTTTTAACTGAAAGAGGGTAGATTTAGATTAGATATAAGAAAGAATTTTTTTACAGTGAGGGTGGTGAGACACTGGAACAGGTTGCCCAGAGCTGTTGTGGATGCCCCATCTCTGGAGGTGTTCAAGGCCAGGCTGGATGAGGCTTTGAGCAACCTGGTCTAGCGGAGGGTGTCCCTGCCCATGGCAGGGCGGTTGGAACTCAATGATCTTTAAGGTCCTTTCCAACCCAAACCATTCTATGATTCTATGATTGTCAGTCAAGATTGGAAGTGGAAACTAAAATCCAAGTAAAATTCTTCTTAAAATAGGACTTTATTATTACATGTTACCCCTTGAGCCTCAAGTGTTTGGATGGCACCATTTGGAGATCACAACTTGGAAAGTTTTGGGCAAAGATGCAGAACTATCTACATTTGTCTTGAGATGGGTGGGCCTGAACTCAGTCTTCTCTCAGCCCATTGCACTTTGAACTGGGCTAAGGACTTTCTAAATTGCTTCAGAACTGTTTTCTAGCCTCTGTATCAAACTTAAAATTGGCAGCATTATGGAAAATTGTGGTTCATTGGTCTAGCTGCAGGCAGTTTAGTTTGATCACCATGTCTCAGTCAGAGAACCCTTGAGCTGAGCCATTCACTATTTTGAATAAGGAATGGAATATTGTTGTTTTTTTCTAAGTCACCTCCAAGATAGTGGTTTTGGGGACTTTTGAGCCAGGTTCATGACAGAAACGTGTATTTCAACAGTACAGGATTGGCCAATTTGGATACATTTTCACAAAGAAAAGTGGTGGCCCTTCTCATGTTTGGGGTAATTGCTCTTTAAATTTCTTCTCCAGACAGTGGCTGGAGATGTGCAGAAGATGAACAGTTTTCTTCATAGGTTAAACTGGCTGATCTTCGCAAGCTTTCTTTTAAAAATGGCTAAATCACTTTTGCTCAAACTCTCCAAAGAAACTGAGTTAGATGCAGGGAGAAATTATGTAAAAATTCAGTGCAGTGTTCAAGTCTGACAGAATTATAACCAAAGGCAAATGGTAAATTATAACGTGGTATGTCAAACAATATAGAAGTCGTAGTTCTTCCACCTATAACTAAATGCAGAATGTATCAAGTATGTGTGCTGTTTGTTAGGTATATCACATAAATTTAATGTATGTGCGCAGTAAACACAGTAAATCTGTGCAAAATACAATAATAAATATGCTAATGCAATACAATAAATAATGCAGTAATAGATAAAATATACGTATTTTTTTATATCCTGTGCATGTACATGCATGTGCAGAATGTGTGAAATACACATAGTAAACTTAATTGAATCTCTGTTTACAGGGAAAAAAAAGATCTCTGCATCCCTTTTCCCTAATCAGAGTGCCTGGTGCCAAAGTCTGACCTTTCCCACACACCCTCACTTTTCTTTGGTTAGACCATTAACCACGGGGAATGATGGCAGCAGCTTGTGCAGGCAGTCCCCATGTCAGTCATCAAGGCCTGACCCTGTGCAAGGTGAGTTCAACAGCAGGTATGGTACATGCTGTAGCATGCACAGCGGCAACAGGGTGGATTTTCTGACACAAATAGCTTAAAACTTAAAATATATGGATGTTACCACCCCTTACTTCTATAGCAGTGGTCTCCAGACTCAATTGTGCACTCATATCAGTAAAAAATTTTTGAACACGCACTCCCAATATATGTACATTTCTTTGTTTGTAAATTATACGTATTTCCTACTGCTATCACATATTATGTACGTTATAAAACATACACACTAATAGAAATAGAAAAGGATGAGATAAAGACAAAAATACTATTTTAAAAGTATTTTTAAATTTAATTTTATTTATTAATATTACAAAAATATTTTCTTCCTGCACCCCAATGGATTGCCTTGCACTCTTCCTGGAAGACCACTGCTCTATAGAGTAGCATATGTCAGCAAGATGTGAGAAGGCTATTGTTGCTAATACTGGTGCATTTAGGAAATGAAACAAAATATTAGAAATCACTAAGAGAAAGAGACTCTTGTGTTGGCTGTGAATTGTTAATTAGGCAGTGGTGAGAAAGTCAGTGTGTAATTTGGGTGCATCAAACCCGGCTGTTGACACACTGGAATGAGTTCAGGGGAGGCTGATAGAGTGAAAAAGCATCTGAAGAGAGTGATTTATTAAGGTTAAAAAGAGGTAAATGTGTGTTGGGCAAGCAAGGTGATTGTCATGAAAGGGGGTTCAAGCATCACAGCAAGAGAGGAAATAATCTTAGATCCAGGAAACAGAACTAGAAGGAATAGGACCAAGTGAAACACAGGAAGGCTTAGGTTGAATATGTAAATTAAAAGGAGTTTTAATGATCTATATTACAGTCTTCCAGTTGTGCTCATTGCTCCACTTAGTATTTTAAACTACCGGCACATTTTAAGGGTGCAGCTGCCATTAATTTTAAAGGAACTAGATATCCAGCTTCTGAAGATGGGTTTGTAACACTCGTTCTTTCTTTAGTGAACATGTAAACCAGACTGGTCAAGTTATTTTAATATATTCAGAAGGTCACCCTGTGACTGGTGTGGGTAGGTGAGTGTGTAGGTGAATGGGGTTTTTCCCCATTTCTAGGAGTGCCAGCCTAGGAAAAGCCTTTTAGCTTGAGCCAGGAAAACATCTATGCACCTGCTTAGCTTTACTCAAACAATTAGTAATCCTGCAGCCAGGGAGGACTGTCAGGAAGATCCTTCTCAACTGTTAAAATCCAGGCAGAGCAGATTAAAACCTGATGGAGTTTGTTGTAATAGACCTACTTTCAGAGTTTGTTTCCTGCTCTATCTTTGTCACTGGTAGAATCAGCTACCGGGTGTCTATTTTGTGTAATCCCGGTTTGTCTCATTTGTTAAAACTTAGTTTGTCTCATTCCATGTCTCTCTGGTCTTCTGCAGAGCTGGATCCCCCATATCTGTTCTGCTAGTTTCTTGGAGAGGGAAAAGCTGGGGACAGCGAATTGGCACCTGTCAACTGGGGGTGCTGGTGGTATCAGTTGTGTTCACATGAGCAAATGCTGTGGACAAATAGGAGCAGGTCTGTAGAACAAACCCCTTGATGCTGCAGACCTGGCATCCACCCTGTACATGTCAGGGGCGATTTACTTTGTCCTAGCTCTAGGATGGTCCAGCAGGCCATGAGGGGGCACCTACCTCTGCATGGCGTAGGTCCTTTTTGGGTATGAAACTTCCCAGGCTGCTGAGTAGCCCACTCATGCTCACCATTGGACTGCACAGAGTGGTTTCTGTCTGAATACCTGCTTACAGCCAGAGTGCTTGAGGTGTGACACTGGAGGACATCTTCTGGCTCAATTTCATTTAAGAGGAAGCCAGCTTGTGCACTTGATGGTGCTCCATGAGGTGAACCCAAGTACAGCGAGTGGGGGGAGTGGCAACTCCATGGGTGTGCTCCTTTTCAGGCCCAAAGCCCTACGGACACAGGCGGGACATTCTCTAGTACTTCTCCCAAACCAAGGGGAGTTTGCCAGCATGGCGTGGGTGACCTGCATACCATCCTCTTTGCTACATTCCCATCTTCTGTCACATCTCCGCAGGTGGAGGTCAGTGCTCTTGCCACAAGCTACATTTGATTTCGAGATTTTTTTTCCCTTGTAACTGTTAAGACAAAAAACAATATGAAACCAAAACAAAACACCTCTGTGACTAATACGGTCACATTGTTCCAGGACACAGGGCTGCAGGCAGAGAGAGGGCCTGCCTGCACATTTATTTCCTGACTGTGGGAACTCTGAAGGCAGAATTCAAAGCAAGGTGGTCTGTCATGCATTAAATATATCTGAGTTTTGTAGGTTTTCACACGCAGTCTGCATACCCCCAGTCTCTCTTTCTCAGATCTTTACGAAAAATAATTCAGCTCTATTTACTTACGATTCATTTGCAGTTCTTTTCACTATTGAATTATGAAATTATTCCTCTTAATACTGCGAGGAAAGTTAATAATATTCAAGATCTCAGATTAAAAATTAAATATGGGTATAACCATTATTTTTCTCTGGTAAATATTCATGTGTAGCACATATTGCTGCCAGATTTTTCCAGAAATGAATATATAGAGAGATATAAGCATCATTCTTATTTTATTACCACACAAAAATCGTAAGTGCTTTAGACAGATTTATACAAGTACACTGCTAGACATTATTACTGATGGTGGTGGAAAGATGATTTTCAAATATATGATGGAATCATGATTTTGAAGTGTGTGACTACTTTATTTTTTTCTTTTTGTTTTTTCTTTCCTTGCTTAAAAATTTTTAACTAGTAGGCTTATAACTGACATGAACAACTGGGGTCCACAGTAATATGCATAAATGCAGTCTTGCTTAGATCCTGATCCAAGAAAGCTTCCCTGTTCAGTAAGGACTCTTAAATTTGTTTGTAAATGCTTCATAATATCAGGGACTTATGGAAGTCAGTATTGTTAACTTATTTGTTTTCCTCTGCAAACACACTTTTAATCACAGTTATATTTAAATATGGATAGTTATTTTCTTAATGCCATAATACAGCAAAGTCAGGTCAATGCCTTTGAATTGGAGATTCAAAGTATTTTGCATTTTCCTCTTAGCTCCTTCATTTTGCTTTTCAAAATCAGTTTAGTGTATGCTCATATTTCTGAAGTACAAAGGCCCACTCAAAACTGCAAAAAGATGAGCCTCACAGATGATACTGTTTGATGGTAGTTTCTTATTAGCTTAAAGTATTTAGTTTTTTATACATCTGTTGTCTCCTTTCTAGCTCCTAGCTCTTCTCTATAATAACCAAGCATTATCTTTTCAGTATCTTTTTTTTGGAGATGTTAATAGCAGCAGTCCACAATACTCCAGTACAGAACAAAGAGTGTTTAGTGACATTACGGCATTTTGAGAAGTGTTTGCCTTTCCTCATGCAGGTCATCATTTTACCTTTCTAGCTGCTACAGAACAGGATTTTTACCATCCGGTTCCAGTGGCTCCTGTGGTTTTACTCGAGTCGTTGCAGATGATAAGATGACGGTAGGGTGTGTGGGGCTGTTCCTTTCAGCACATAGCCATTCATATGAAATTTTAACTGGTGCCTTACTGTGAGTCTACTTTTCCTTCTGAGTCCCTCCTGAAGCTCTTCCAAATGGTTTTCTTTGGTGCTGACAACAAAAGACCTCGCAAGTTATCTACAACTGGTTTGACTTCATTTCTCACTATCTTTAATTTGTAGTCTATTTTATTAATCGTTGAGCTGTTTGGTTTCCTCTTTAACGAAGTAGCTCCATTTTCTTCTTAGACTGAGAGATAAGATGGGAAAAGCTGCTACTGCCATAGGTCGCAGAGTTTGAGCTGAGCTCCTACCTCCTATTTTCCTCAGAAATGAATTACTGGTCATGGTGGGGTTTTGTTGTTGGTGATTTTCACTCTGAAACAAAATACTCAGCTGTGAATTTGGCAAGGAGTTTAAAAATAGCCATGGAGCGTATTGTGAAGCGAGCACTTTGAAACCTCAGCCAAAACCAGGGAGTTTTGTCAATCAGAATGTTTCCCTGTTGCTGAGGAACGCTAATTAAGCTTTCAGTGGCAAATTGAACCTGCAGACAAGGAACATATTTAGCACACATTTTCAGTGAAAAGGAGACAATGCCTACCATCGTCTTCTCTAGCAAATGGAGCAAGCCTGCTAGCTTTCTATTCTTCCCACTGGTTGTCATGTTTTTTGTCACAGAAACAGAGTTGAGTGAGATGAGATGCACGCATATCATCATGCATTTGCTCTCTTGACTTGTCCTGAAGACTTCCGTAGGCTACAAGGCTGCCCATGTAATTTCCAGTTATCAGTGAGGGAATGTTTGCAGATTGTTCTCTTTTGGCTTAGGATGCTGACATATTACAGGCAAGACTGTACCAACATTTTAATGAGAAACACAGTAATTCTGGTTTATTTTTGTCTGCTTTCTCAGCCATGATATCTTATGACCTGACGCTGTGTTTCCCCACCTGCCAGGTGGGATGCCAGACTGTCAGAATTATTTCCTTATCTATTTGTTGTTTAACCGTTAAAAACCACTGATATAATGTGCATTTATATGGTTTTGGTGCTCTATGAAAAAAAACAAGTTATTCTGACATAGAATTTTGGAGGAGGGAAAAACTTGGGAAGATCAAGGGGATGAATAATTCTCTGTGGCCAAACATGGAAATTGTGAAAGGAACTAAAGATTATTGCCAAAATCTTCAAATAATGTAAACAAGTACAGCTCTTTCAACTCACCTCCTTCCATCATGGTCAAATAAATTACATTATGAATACTTCAGTGCCACTGAAAACAAATTGAAGATTTATTCATGGTTTTGTTGAGAGAGGGAGGAGGTGGCATTTAATAAGAGGCTTTCTTAAGACTTTAGGAAACCCAAATACCTCTGCCACTTTTGATGTGGGTGACTAGAGATGACAGTAGGGTGTGTGTAGCAGGCTGTCCTGTGAACTGCCTCAGAGAGTCAGTAGCACCGACCTGCTTGGTGTTCATTAACATCACTTACCAGACAAAATGTCATCACAATGCTGAGAGATGTGCTAACACATTTGGCACTTGCAAACTCTGATTGCCACTGAGAGGAGAATCTGGAGAGCTGCAGTACCTTTGAGATGTGAACACTTCTAAGCACACAAGTCTCCTGGAAATATCAGCAGAGCTGTCTGAATGAAAAGTACATTTATTGCCCTTTGCTTCTCTTGCAAGCTGATCACTATGGGGAAACTGTGGTTGCAAGTGTGAGGTTGGCCTGTGAAAACAAAATTTTGTCCCAGATAATTTTGGCAGAACAATCTGACCTTCCAGAAACCATGACTAAGGATGGTCCTTTATCTTCTTGTCACTCATTACAGCATACAGTCTGTGACTGAGTCATATAATGGAGTGATAAAATGAAGTCCAGAGATTCACTTCTGAAAATTGCTCTCATGTAATAACAATACCCTGCACTTATGAAATCTCCAAGTGAGCTTGCTTAAAGGTGGTGTTCATGTCGGTAGAAATCTGAACTCATTTAAAAGCTGACTCTATGGTAAAAGTATGTCCAGGGCTGAGATTAGGTTTGAACACTCAAGGAACTGACAGAAATTCAGAGTCAAGGAATGAAAAAGCTTGTTCCCCCCCTGCCAGGAAAGCATGGAGAACTGCAGGCAGTGAAAATAGGGATCCAAAGATATCGTGATTTTTGCAGTGAGACTTGTGGAGACAGTATAAGGCAGATAGTTTGAGAGCATGAACTAGAGGGAAAGTGACAGTGAGGGGGAAAATTACATGACCTCCCTTCAGAGGCTGCTAAGTGTTTTGAGAAGTACACATTGTTCACAGACAGCCAGTGCAATCGTGATTTTGGCCAACCAATGCTTGCTGAAATCCAGTTCACCCAAAAGTCTGCAGAACAGGGTTTGATCCCTTAAAGTAAAGGTATCTTCGTGACAGCTAGTGACCTTGCATGTGATTGTATATTTATTCCCGTATGGCTTTTGTTTAAAGTGTTCTTCCATAAAGTCAGAGGAAACAGAAAGTTTTTGTTGTTAGAGTGCTTGTTTCTTAAACTGACTTTCTTTTTAAAGTAGGTATGTGGAAATAACGACTGTTTTCATCAACAGGCACTCTGTATGCAGGAACTAGCTGGAAGAAAAGCCTTTCAGTTCCCAGATTTGTAAGTGGGGAAGACGGAAGAAGGCCTACTCGGTCAGCAGGGGTGAGTAGAGTTGCTAAAATACATTTTCAAAATGAACAAACAAAAAAACAAAGAAAAGAACAGTAGAGTTTTTTAAAACCCCACAATTCAGAAAAGAATTTATTTATTTTGTTGGAAATTCTTTCAGTCTTCTTTCTGTGAGAAAGACCTATGCCAGACCACAAATACAAAGCATCTGGATCCAGGCATTGCAACTGGATCACAGCTACATGGTTCTAAGTCTAGAGAATTTTATGTTTGCATCTTGGGTTTGCTTTAGGTTGGAATTACTGTTCTTTCTAGGAAAAAGAAGGTTTAAGTGCACGCCCAGATTTTTTTAATCTGTTTGAAGACTCTTTTGCTTGTACTACCCTAACTAAAAACCTAGAATCCGGGGTCAGTAATGAAACCCTCATATGTAAATATGTAGACCTTCACACTTGAGTTGTTGCAAGTTCCTCTTTCGAACTTCTTCGTTTCTAGACTAGTCCCTGGGAGTTTGTTCTTTGATCTTACTTAATATGAGTTGCATGATTCATTGTAATGCAGAATCTTTTATCTATATTTTTATTTGTACTATAAAATATCATTAGATATGCAGATGTTGGAAATGTCTGGTGACGTGCTAAATATAATTCCAATTTCCTATCTCTGCTTAATAGGGTCTCTTACAAAAGCTGTAAGAACTGATGGATTTTGTTCATCAAACAACTTATATATACAATTTATTATTATTGCCATAGTTATTGTGCAATATGTATTGATGTTAGTTACAATGGTTAATGTTCTCCAAAGAGAAGTATATATAGCTGTACATATTTTTATATATATGTATAAGAAATAAGAAGAAAAAGATTAGTCAGCCTATCTACATCAGGTAGAAATAAAGAAGAAAAGAAACTGGAGGATTATTGCTTGTACCTCTCTGCTTACCGTGTACATGAAGTGGGGCCCTTTGCTCAGGTATAGACTTAAACAAATAAATCGATCAGTGCTACAGTTTTGCCTTACGTAAATTGATAGTAATAACACATATCTCCTAGGGGCAGTGTGAGTCCATAGTGTTTGTAAAAAGGCTTTTCTGTCTTTAGATGAGAGGCACTTTAGAAGTGCAATGAATTAGTGTTTTTCTCAGTGACACTAAATTAAATGCTTTTTGATTAAGAATCGCACAGTTCCTGAGAAACTCGCTGAATTAAAATTACCTGAACAGTCAAGAAAACCATGATCAAGTAACTTGCTTTCTAATCTCTAGGTTTACTACATGATAGTCAGGGTGTAGTGAAACTATTGCAATAGCCGAATACAACTATGTGACATTTTACAGCTTTATTGGGAGAAAGCCTTATAGCACTATGGGCTTGATGATGGTTCACACTGTGAAAATTTCATGGCTCAGAAAACAGCTCATCCTGTGACCTGTAGTGTTATCAGCTGTAACTAACTCTGTGCACACAGTTCTCTCAGAGCTGATGAAAACAAGGATGTTTGCTTTATTTTCAGCAAAAGAGATGTAAAAGAATACTTCAGATTACAGCATTTTATAAAAGTTTGGCTTGATACTGATGTACCTGACTTGTAGGAACTCATTAAACCCTGGTGTTAGAGCCATGCTGCAGAGCCCTAAAAATACATCTGCTTCACAGCTGGGTCAAGCTTTCATTCAGATATTACAAAATCCTTTTACCTGATTGAGTTATGCTTTCAGTCAAGCCAGATTGTCAAGAGCATTAGCTTAAATCCCAAGAGAAGCTCTCATTTGTGCTGGTCACTTGCTCATTTTGCCATGAAGAAGTGTCCAAACCAACTGAGACAGAGAGATGCAGATCTATAAGTTCTTGCACAGGGTAAGAAATAAGAGAGCAGCTCAGTTTACTGGTTTACTGCAGCTTAAAGGACCATGGGATGTGCTTCTGAAAGTGAGGTGCATACAGCACCCATGAAGACACAGTAATGCAAATATAGCTTTGCAGTGTGGCCACTGATGCACAGACAAATCCACATGCTAATTGCTTTATAGAATAAAGATAATTTTATATATTTTACAGAATCATAGAATCATAGAATGGTTTGGGTTGGAAAGGACTTTAAAGATCATCAAGTTCCAACCCCCCTGCCATGGGCAGGGACACCTTCCACTAACCCAGGTTGCTCAAAGCATCATACAGCCTGGCCTTGAACACCTCCAGGGATGGGGCACCCACAGCTTCTCTGGGCAACCTGTTCCAGTGTCTCACCACCCTCACAGTGAAAATTTTCTTCCTAATGTTTAGTCTAAATTTACCCTCTTTTAGACTAGACTATTTTGTTGTTAGTGATTGTTATAGACAGTTGTTAGTGATTTTCCCAAATGCTATATGCATTTGTAGTGCTGTAAAAATGATTAAGACATTTGTATGTAAGGTCTTTTGACTCACTGTGGTCTTATGTTCTTATTGAAACAATCATAATGTTCATGTAGTCCTAACTTCTCAGTCATGAAACCACACAGTAGACAGGAGATTCTGAGAGACACCAGAGACTCAAAAGTTTTGGTCCCATATAAAGGTAGTTTCATTGTGGGAAACTGGAATAGGAAAAATGAAATCACTGAGTGCATACTGTATGGATAGACTTATTCCAAACCTGAATACACTTTTTCTGGCTTTATCTGTTTCACTTTCAAAATGACACAAGCTTAACATGAAAAAAAAAAATCCCTCTTATTTTGAATGGAATATCTAGAGAGGCAGTTAAATCCCTGTGACCCCAGTGGCATAACTATACTGGTAAGTTTTCCCATACAGACCACCTTAATAAACACTTTCACAAAGTATCCTATACACAACATGTCCTCTATTATATAATTGTAGAGGAGTATCTGTGAGTATGAACTGAGCTTGGATAACTTAATAATGACATTAAGCTCCTGGTTTCCCAATGAAATGCATCTCAGATTTGTCCTGAGTGGCTGTCTGATATCGAGAGGAACTGCGAGCTTCCTTCCAATTCCTAGTGGACCGTGTTTGCCAGCATAATAAATGGGTTTCCTTGGTTTGCAGTCTTAAGAGACAAGCAAAAATTAAATGAGAAGGGACTAACATCTGGCCCCTCTGGCTCGAGGAGGAGGCATTTCTGAAGCAAGATGGAAGTACTGTGTTGGGATGGAGTGAAGAAGCTTGCAATGACCATACACTTTAAAAAATCACTCAGAAAAAAATGCACAGTGAGGAGCCCTCCCCAGTTCAGCCCATCCCAGAGAGATGTTCACATCTTATTATGTGCTACAATTTAACATTTCTCCAGGAGGAGGAAATTCACATCTAGTGAACAGTGGGATTTCCTGGGGTGTGGTATTCAGTCGCTGGCTATTAGGAGGAAGGGGACATGGCAACTTGTAAGGCATCTGATTGGCTTAAAACAGGATAACTTTTTGGACCTCAAACTTTCATCTTCTTAAGACAGGAGAAGAGTCATCAGTCTGGTTCAGATGTTTCCTAAGCAGAAAAAAAAACCAAAACAAACCATACCAAGATAAATCAATCTGCTGCTTGGTACTCATCACATTCCTAAAAAACATTGATTCCTATCTCCTTTACCTTTGCTACTGAGCTATTTCTGTTGTTCTTGAATTGGGTTTTTCAGAGCATTTCATGTAAGGAAAATCTGATTGCAATAATCAAGAGGGTTTACCCTTGAAGTTAATTGACCAAAAAATGCCTTTTTCCTAGGTTGAAAATGGACTGTTTCCATGCTGAACAAGCATTGGGAAAGCTTAGGATATTTGAGAAGTGACATTCAGTTACTTGACAGGGCCAGATCAGAAGTGTAGCTGTCCATCCCAGTGCAGGTGTCTGCTCCCTGAGTGAGAGAAATCAGGAAAGAGAGGACAAGGCTGGCTGCCTTCTAAACTCTTCTGTGGTCCTCACTGGGAACTGGAGGATGGCAAAAGGGTCTGGCTTATCTGCAAGCCTGTGTGTGGACTGCAGGAGTAAGGGCAGAAGGAGGTGCCACCTGACCTGGCCTTTTCTCTACTGTAGCAGTCCCCACAATTCTTTCTCATGTGGAGTCCTAGCAAACTGGTGCACATACATTTAAAATCCAGATTTCAAATAATCAAAATCCTATGGTTGATAAGCAATCCTTTTTGCTTTTTGATTTGTTTCTTTTGCAGTAGCTATTGTTATGTTCCAAGGTATTTTTTTAAACAAGGGAATAGAAACAGTATGAACAAGCTGGGTGCAGGCACACAGTCAACTGTCAGAACACTAGTGCAGAATTAATGTTGATATCTTCCTCACTGCATTTCAGGTCATCTGGAATAGCTCAGGAGCAAGTGACACTCTAGATTACTGTTAGAGAGAAGATGGAGCAGGCAGTCTCTCCTGGTACCCTTCTGTTTTCTCATTTTCTTCCACTGCACTCTAAGTACCTTTGCAGTCATACTTAGTGCTGAGACAAAATGTCTCCAGCAGCAGGGATGCTAATGACTGGGATTTAATTGCAAAGGCTCTCTCACCTATGTGTCAGCAGCATGGATTGCTATGACCCACTTGTTGTCACAAGAAGATTGCAACCTGTGTGGGACACATTCATAGGTCTTAGTTTAGTCTCTAGCAGAGAAGCCACCACTTTATGTGCTGCTAGTAGCAATCCCGATAGCAAAGCCAGAGACTGCATGAGCCTAGAAAAGAAGCAAAACTGGGGGACAGTTTCAAGATGAATTAGATGAGTAGCATAAAAGCACTGTTTCTACTATTTACCCTGTGTTGGGATTTATGAATTTATGAAGTTTAATCTCCAAGGCTAGCAATATTGCTTTTTTTACAAGCTAGAGTGTCAAGCACCCCAAAATAGACCCAGGCATTTCTAAAAATCTATGAAATCATAGAATCATTAAGGTTAGAAAAGACCTTAAGGATCATCAAGTCCAACCGTCAACCCACACCACTAACTCACTAAACCATGTCCCTAAGCACCACATCTACACATTTCTTGAACACCTCCAGGGATGGTGACTCCACCACTTCCCTGGGCAGCCTGTTCCAATGCCTGATCACTCTTTCAGTGAAGAAATTTTTCTACTATCTAGCCTAAACCTCCCCTGGCGCAACCTGAGGCCATTTCCTCTTGTCCTATCACTTGTTACTTTAGAGAAGAGGCCAGCACCCACCTCAATACAACCTCCATTCAGGTAGTTGTAGAGAGTGATAGGGTGTCCTCTCAGCCTCCTCTTCTCTAGACTAAACAACCCCAGCTCCCTCAGCCACTCCTCGTAAGACCTGTGCTCCAGACCCTTCACCAGCTTCGTTGCCCTTCTCTGGACCTGCTCCAGCACCTCAATGTCCTTCTTGTGGTGGGGGGCCAAAAACTGAACACACGATTCAAGGTGCGGCCTCACCAGTGCCAAGTACAGGGGCACAATCACTTCCCTGGTCCTGCTGGCCACACTATTTCTGATGCAGGCCAGGATGCCGTTGGCCTTCTTGGCCACCTGGGCACACTGCTGGCTCATGTTCAGCCATCTGTCGACCAACACCCCTAGGTCCCTCTCTGCTGGGCAGCTTTCCAGCCACTCTGCCCCGAGCCTGTAGTGTTGCAGGGGGTTGTTGTGACCAAAGTGCAGGACCCGGCACTTGGCTTTATTGAACCTCATACAATTGGCCTCAGCCCATCAGTCCAGCCTGTCCAGATCCCTCTGCAAAGCCTCCCTACCCTCAAGGAGATCAACACACCCACTCAGTTTGGTGTCATCAGCAAACTGACTGAGGGAGCCCTCAATCCCCTCATCCAGGTCATTGATAAAGATGTTAAACAGGACAGGCCCCAAAACCGATCCCTGGGGAACACCACTGGTGACCAGCCGCCACCTGGACTTAACTCGATTCACCACGACTCTCTGGGCTCGGCCATCCAGCCAGTTTTTTATCCAGCAAAGGGTGTTCCTGTCTAAGCCATGAGCCACTAGCTTTTCTAGGAGAATGCTGTGGGACATGGCTAGAGTCCAAGTAGACAACATGCCTTTTCCACAGCCTTTCCCTCATCCGCTAGATGGGTCACCTGGTCATAGAAGGCGATCAGGTTGGTCAAGCATGACCTTCCTTTCATGAACCCATGCTGGCTGGGCTTGATCCCCTGAGTGTCCCGTACATGCCGTGTGAGCACACTCAAAATGAGCTGTTCCATAATCTTCCCCAGTACCGAGGTCAGGCTGACAGGTCTGTAGTTGCCCGGGTCCTCCTTACGGCCCTTCTTGTAGATGGGTGTCACATCGGCAGGTTTCCAGTCTTCTGGGACCTCCCCTGTTAGCCAGGACTATTGATAAATGGTGGAGAGTGGCTTGGCAAGCTCCCCTGCCAGCTCCCTCAGTACTCTTGGGTGGATCCCATCTCGCCCCATGGACTTGTGCGTGTTCAGGTGGTGTAGCAGGTCACTAACTGTTTCCTCCTGGACTGTGGGAAGGTTATTCTGCTCTTTGTCCCTGCCTGCCAGCTCAGAGAGTTGAATACCCTGAGGATAACTAGTCTGACTATTGAAGACTGAGGCAAAGAAGGCATTAAGCACCTCAGCCTTTTCCTCCTCCTTGGTGATGATGTTCTCTCCTGCATCCAATAAGGGATGGAGATTCTCCAAAGCTCTCCTTTTGTTGTTAATGTATTTATAAAAGCATATTTTACTATCTTTTACCACTGCAGACAGGTTGAGTTCTAGTTGGGCTTTTGCCTTCCTAATTTTAACTCTGCAAGATCCCTCTACTCTTTTTGGGTTGCCTGACCCTTCTTTCAGAGATTGTAGACTCTCATTTTTTTTCCCTGAGTCCCAGGAAAAGCTGTTTGTTTATCCAGGCTAGTCATCTGCTCTACCATTTTGTCTTTCCACAGATAGGGACAGCTTGTGAAGATAGGCTTGGTGTAATGTTATCCTGTTCAGTTCTTCACACCCACCTGCGGCTTCTTTGGGCAATGTAGGGTAAACCAGGGTATTTCAAAACAAGGAAATTAAATCTGCACCTCATCTCTGATCCCCATATTCTCTACAGTTTACAGTTTTCATGGCATGGAAATCCTCTATCCAGATTTATCCTATTTAAGTAAGGTAGGGCAAGGCCACTCCATATTCTGTCTTACCCTTTAATGAAGGAGGTTGTTTCAGAAAAAGCTCAAGTTTTTGTTGAGGAAAAAGAAAAGTAGTTCTGAAAAACAAGCTGATAGCATGGGAGTGTGGGGAGGGCTCGATTTAATTTTTAATCCTATATCTATATGT
>WKFP01014815.1:136242-194493 GCA_011057875.1 Pterocles orientalis
GGATGGAGCCAGGCTCTTCTCTGTGACATCCAGTGACAGGACAAGGGGCAATGGGTTCAAGCTGGAACACAGGAGGTTCCACTTGAATATGAGAAAAAGCTTCTTTACAGTGAGGGTGACAGAGCAGTGGAACAGGCTGCCCAGAGAGGTTGTGGAGTCTCCTTCTCTGGAGACATTCAAAGCCTGCCTGGATGCGTTCCTGTGTGATCTGATCTAAGTGTTCCTGCTCCGGCAGCGGGATTGGACTAGATGAGCTTTCGAGGTCCCTTCCAATCCCTGACATTCTGTGATTCTGTGATTCTGTGATTCTGTGATATACGTGTGCACATTCAAAATGGCATGTGGGGCGGAAGGTGCTTTATAAGCCTGTAACATTGCATTGTTGGCCTTTGCCATGAGCGTGGGGAGGTGATTGTACTGGCCAATGATGTTTAAATAAATTGTGAGCAGCTGTTTCTAGTCTGTGGAATTGCAACAACAAGAATGAGAAGTGCAGGCAGCAAACCAGAGTGAGCCTCTGGTGACACTAGGCAGGAGGTGTAAAGGACACGCAGTGTACTCTCTGTACATGCACAGGAGCAGAGCCTTAGAGCTAGTTTTGAAGAGAATTGATTTTTTTATCGGCAGCACTTAATTTCATATGTGCTTTGATTTTTCTCAATTATGGGTTTGGGGTTTTTTATTGCTCGCACACACAGATTCTTACAGTCTAAAAAATGTACATCTAGTCACAGTAAAATCTTGATCATTCTCAGTTAGTTCTTCTGCAGACCAAATAATTTCCATCTGGAAAGGCAGTCAGTAGTGGATTTGGAGTACTGAGGTCAGAACTCCTGTCATTTCATTGCTTTCACAACACACTGCTACAGAACATTTAATGGCCCTCTGTGAAGTGTTATTACAAATACTTAAACTGAAACTTGAAATTCAAAATAAATGAACTAAATTCTTTTGGTGGTGCAATATCATCACCTGATTTAATCATGGGGGTTTGCCTTTTCTAATTTGCAAAATTTGTTAAGCTTCAGTACATGTGAAACCCAGGGCTCCTCAGAGTTTCCAAGCTGGTCTTCCTTGAAACTTAACTTTTATCCATAAAACAGAGGGAGCCTGAAAAATGTCAGGATGAGTTTCCACTCATCGTCTTGCCAGTGTGTAGGGGCGCTTTGTGCTGAAGGAGAATTTTAGCTATGATACTAACTTTAGGCTTCATAATTATAAGGTTGATAAAGGATCCTGGGAAAGAAGAAAAGCAACCAGATGCGCAGAGGTGTCCAACTATGCAGGACGTGAGGAAGATAAGGAGAAACTGAGAGAAATTAATTAGCACAACTAAGTTATTTTAGAGGTCGTGTTGACATAGCTTTGAAGGTTACGTTCCCAGGATTGAAAGTAGCCAATAGTGATTTTGTTATTAAGAATTTTGAATTATTGTATCCAATCAGTAGCTGCCAAATCTGAAAGAGCTCTGTATAAAAGCAAGTGCACAACACACAATAAATGGCTTTCACTTTCATCATAATTGGCTCGTCTGAGTGGTGTCCAAGAACTTCGCGCGCTGATCTCAAGGAGCCCCCTGCGCCGATTATAACAAACTCCGCCGGTCGACTACACCAGTGTACTGAAAACTGTTCATGATACTTTAGTCTCTGCGCCCTTTCATTTGTAAGTGCCTCTGCTGAGAGTGTCAAAAGAGATAACAAATAATGCCAGCTGTGTAGTAATTCTATTGAGGGTAAACAGTGTCTCGGTAAGAGTAGGGTTAAGGGCAACTAATAATTCCCAGAGGTCACCAAATGAGCATGTTACATCACATTTACATAGCGCTGTGTGAGTTATTTGTTGAGTGAATGATCCAATCAACTTTGGCCTTGGCTGATTTCAGAACAAGCCCTAATTTTCTTGAATATGTCAGTCACACAGATGAGTTTGCAATGTTTATCAAGAGAATATTACAAATGCACTCTGTACAAATGTACTGGTACGTTACCATGTATAATTTATAGATAGTATGTGAGCTTGCCCCTTTTATTCTTTATCCTCTAGGGAGCCAAATTGTTCATATGAGTTTCAAGCTGTGATTGAACCTTTAATAAAAAGTGGTGAGTGGTGATGAAGCTTTGGGGACTCTAGGCAATACTGCAGTCTATAGGGCAGCCATTCAAAATTGGGGTAATTTAGACAGACTCCCTGACCCTGCCTTGTCCCAGTCCCCCATAAATCATGGCTGGGGCCTTTCTAGACCCCCAAGCAGTGCTGAAGCAAGATGTTACAGGGGACTGGAACTAGCAACGTAAACTTCTGGGGACTGGCCAGAAATAGAGGTGGCAAGTTGGGTATGATTTGAGGTCTGGACTGGAGGGTGGTCGGGAGCTTGAGAAGGTATCTTCAGTTAATCTCCTCCTACTCCTCACTTCTGAGGGTATTAACCACTAGTAAATCCTGCTCTGAATCTGGCAACATAAAGGGGGAGTTGCCAAAATAAGATAAAGAAAAATGCAGAGCAAAGCCACAAACAGTACATCAGAAGCTGGGTAACTTCAGCATCATTCAGTCTAGGTCTGATTTCTCATATTTGAAGGTGGCTGCAGCAGGCCAGCTGATCAGCCAGCAGCAGATACATCACATTGTATGTGAAAACCTCAGTGTACTGTACATTGACAACGATTTCCTCACGTGGTTTATGAGGTGAGTGACGCATTATCAGACACAGCAGAAGTAACCCTTTCCACACAGTGTGTGCCATCACTTTAACTAGACCTCAGGTCTCTTGATGCCCATTTTTTTGCTTTTCCTGTAAAGCCTGGGGAAAGAGTAGAATTAGGTCTTCTGGGGAAGCACGGCCCTCTGTGTCTCCCCATGTAAGTACCGTGCTCAACAGATAGCAAGTTACACTAATAATTCGTATAAAATCATTCAGCCTACAGATAGTTTAAATTTATTCTCAACAACTAATGCTTTGTAGTGGTAAAAGCGAGACATAGTTCCTCTCCCCTCTTCTTTCCCTGAAGGAAAGAAACCCAAGGCTGTGTTTCTCGACTGAAAATGGACTGACTTCAGCGTATGTTGTGTGCCAGATGGGAGTCTGGCTCTGGGCTCTGAATTCAACACCTCCAGCCTATCTCCTAAAAAAAGCTGCTGCTTCTGTCATGTACAGATTCTGCCTTATGTTTTATATATATATATAAAATCACCCATAAACTAACCAGTGACCTTGACTGTAGCATAACTTAGAAAAAGAAGCAAATAACTCTCCATGGCATGCAGCATCATTTATCAAGGCACACTTTGATCAGCCATGTTCCCTCTAAGGAAGATATCTTGATCTCAGGCTATATTACTTTGTGAAAAGTTTGTGTAAATCTTGGCAGTGGAGGCTCAAAAATATGAAAGCAGTGGAGAAAGTCTGCTACTTTACAATCTTTCTCCTCCATAGTCCCAAGCAATTGCCACAATGACCACCCAGATATACAACAAACTGACTTCCCTTGCAGTGTGATGCTTTCCAGTTGCTGCTATCCCTCCTGTGGGTAGCATATTTCAGACAGTGGCACACTGACTCTGTGCTTTAAAGCACCTCTGACTGCTATAAAATGGTGGTCATTGTGTACACAGGATAAATTCAAACCCAACGTAATGAGATCCTGTCCCCTTGTAAATCTGTGATGTTCTGCTGGTCTCAGAGGGCAGATGCTGTTTTGCCTTGGTTGAGGAGTAGGCATAGAGACCCGTGGAGTGTATTTTAAAGGTTTTCAATAAATGACCTTAGAAACTCAAATAGTAATTGCATGGGAGCTGTCAAACTCTTCTTTAGAACTCTTAATAGCATAAAAATACATACATTTATTGTTATACAGAGAAATATATATATATACACTTAGAAGAGAGAGAGAGAGTAATTATCAATGAATATTCGATTGGATTTTTTTGTCTTTTACAGACATTGCCTTTTCAGATCTGGAGTAGCACCTCATTTCCAAATTACTACTTTCTCCTTCCTCTCTGACAGTTTGCTTTTAAAAGGAAAAGTGACAACTGAATGACCTTCCACCATTTCCTTGCTGTTTTTACAGATATATTTCCCTTTGTTGCCCCTATTCTTTCATTTAAGCTGTGCACAGAATGATCTGTCACTTCCTTCACTTGAGAAATATCCGCACAATATAGCAGATTAGGTCCTGATCCAAGCTTTATTTAAGCCAGTGTGAAATTTCAGTAGACTTTGGATCAGATCCTAAACGTCCCTTACACAAAGATTCTCCCCAGCTGGGAAACTGCTTATTTAAAGGTATGCCTCTGTGCTCTTAAAATATTGGTTTTCCTTTCTTCGGAGCAACTTTATAAAACTGAAACCTCTGGCCAATGTGTCTGTGTCAAGAACGTACTGTGTTTTCTTACAGCATCTTTTGATCATGGCATTGATTTTTCACTCCAGAAAAATGGGCGATGCATAAGGATCAGCAATGTGCTAGTTAAAACAACAAAATCACTGGACTTGGATATTCAGCTCAGCCTCTCAAGGAAATGCTATTTGCCTCAGTTTACCCATTTTAATCCAGGGCATAATGCCTTTGTGAAGTTTAAATGATGTGTGTTTTTAAAGTACTTGAAGCAAAAGGGATTAAGTAATCCAAAAAGGAAAAAAAAAAAAGATAATTTGATTGTTTAGAAAGAAAAAATCTACAGCATTTGCATAGGCCTGATAAACAAAAACAAAAAAGGATTTGCTAGTTACAGGCTTAAAGCCAACCTTGAAATTGTCCTTTTACTCTCTGTTTGGGATCTCATAACAAACACGCCAGGTTCATAATTTCAAAGGAATTATGTAATGAATGAGAATCTTACCCATACTCTAATCATGCTTCATGGTACATAAATCAAGCAGATTGCCTATTAGACTCGTGTCTCTCTAGAAGAGCAGATGCAGCCTCACTCTAAATGTAGTGTGAAGACACGTCCTTTTGGGCCAGAACACTGTGTCCTCAATCAAAGCTTGGGCCTATAAAAAAACCATTGCAAATGGGAAAGTAATCTGCAGCACCGAGAAACACCCAGTCATGTTCATCCTGCAAAATTAGGTTTTACTGCAGAAACTGGCAGACGCAGGGTTAATTGATTCAGCAGCAGGGCACCTCACTGAGAAGAAGGCTCAGCACACAAAAATATATATGATTGTTTCAACCATTTCTATTTCACAACAAATATATTTGCCTTATAACTGCGCCACATTTCACTAAATTACACGCTCTGCAGTTTGCTTTGATTGTATGATGGCATCACTTGCTACAACCACAAACCACAGGGAATTGACATTGTCTCCGTGATTTCACTGGTTTTGTCATAACCATACCCTTTGGCATTGGTGCCACTTTCACCAAAAGGAAACGCTAAACTGGATACACCATAGAACATTTCTACAAATACATGTTGCCAAACTCTTTTAAAGGCACGTCTCTAGACAACGCCTCTGTCTAGTGTAAACCCCCTTGCGAATGCAAGTTCAGTAGCTGCCTCCTGCCCTCCCACATGGTGTCATTGGACTCCAGGTCACCAGAACTGAAACACCGCTTGCTTTGGTGAAGGTCGTGGGCCAGCAAGCCCTTCCAGTGAGATGATTTAAATGTGGTTGTGGTTGATAATGAAAGAAGCCTAGTAGTTGCTCAGCCTGTTATTTCACCTTGATTACTACAGCTGAAGCATGTGATAAAGATACCACCCTGTGAGATGAGTTGGCAGGCGGATGCCAGGATACATCCTTGCAGTTGGCACCATTTAGATGGCATAGGACTGAGAAGGTCTGGGGTTCAAAATACCTTGTGTTTATGATGGGCTCCTCTGGAAGAAAAGAAGAATGCCACTGGCCTACAGTGAGAATGGCTGATCCTTCATTCCTCTCCTCCCTCCACTCAGAGGTAATGGCCTTCACTTGTGCAGTTTTTCAGTTTTGATGTTCCTTTAGGACATTGCATGTGCTCAGGCTGCTGGAAAGGGAGCTTTCAAATCATGATTTCAGTGGGTAAGGCCAGAATGTTTTAGCACATGAAAGCCCTCATGAAATCATATTGACAATCTGTAGGGCTGCAGTACTTTTTAAAGACAGCAGGTTCTCCATTATTTGTGATTGTGGAGGTCTAGGAAGACCCAACTAGTAGACTAACTGAGGTTATACACATGCAGTAGGTTATGGTGGGGAGCATACTGGAAAGATACCAGAGTGGTGCAGCAAGGAGCCAGCTCAGGTTGTCCACAGTGATGCATGGTTGTCCCAGTGATGCATGGACAATTTAATAACTAGTGCATGGGCTCTGCTGGTCTCAAGGGGCCTTTTCCCTGAGTCATTCCAGTATCTGCACCCTGTCCTCTTCAGCCAGGTACATAAGGCAGAGCCACCCTCACAGTGCTGAATGACACCAGCTCAGGTTTGTTGGGACAAAATTGCTTAGTCTCAGCTCTCTGCACAGCTATGTTTCTTCTAGAGAAAGCAGTGTAGCTGCATTCAGTATAGCTCCATTCACAATGACTGTGCTCTGCAATGAACCAGAAACCACTTGGATTTCACCGGATCCATGGTACAACCTGTCTGTGCCAGATAGGCTGCCCACAGAAAAGGGAGAGTTAACAGTAATACTGTTTCTGTTGGCAGGAATAACACAAAGTATTATTGCAAGGATGAGAGTACATTGTCATTTCTTAGTTAAATCTCCTCTCTGGAAGAACAGAGAACTTCAGTTTCAAGTGCTATTTGTCTGGCACATTTTAATAGTGCTGAGATTATTTCTAAATGATGGAGGAATGGGCTGAACAGACGCATAGTGAAACATGGGGGTGATTTGTTGCAGGCAGTCATGGCATCACTAGCTTGATTAGTTTTTGTGTCATCCAACTTCACAATTTCAATAAATTAGAGCATTTTTATGGCTGAATTGAGCACTGTGGTGCATAGTCCACTTTTGTCATATAGATAGTTCCATATATATCTCCTGCCAAGTAGGTGGTAAACAAAGGCTATGAATATCTACACCCGGCTGGAGTAGCTCTGTGTCCCCATTGTAATTTGTGGCCAAAATAACAAGATCTGCTGTATACTAATGCTGTGGCATATATTTGTCTGTTCTGAAAGGGCATCCTCTGAGATTTTGCATCTGTACACCCACATACACACACTCTCCCACACTCACATGTTCTCCCTCTCCGTGGGGTTGTACAAAGAGATGTGAAGTACATAAATCTTCCCATTTTAAGAATCTCTTGCTAAAAATAAATTGTTGTCTAGAAACAAGCTTGTATATAGTGGGTTTTTTTGAAGCAACAGAGTTCATGTTTCAACTAGATAAATAAATCGCAGGCTAGATCCTTATTTGACCCTCCTCTGTTTGCAAATTTAATTGAAAATAAGCAGGAGAATCACTTTATAGTCTTTTTCTCCTTTTTCTTCTGGAATTTAGCAGACAACTTGGGAATCTGGAAGAAACAGTTGGGTATCATGTCTAATTTGGTCCAAATTTCAGAGCTGCTGAATGAACAAGATCTCTCCATTTGTGCTTGAAATGTAATGATTCTCCAGTTATGGAGAAGGTAAGAAGTATAGAAGGCTCCTCAAGGATCCCCATGTCTGTACCACCAGTGGGACAGGACTCTGTTGGGAAGGGAGGAAAATGGGATTGACATCCCTTCCACCTCTCTATCAGGAACGGAAGGCTGCAGCTGTGTGACCTGTTAACCTCATTATTTTTTGGAAGTTCAGCATTCATTTGGTAAACAAAGGCAGGATGAAACCTTCAGCTGGTATAAACCAGCACACCTCTGTTGTCAGAAATGAACCTTGCCAGATTATTCCATCAAAGTAATTGACCAGAAGCCATGGGAATTTGTTACTGGAATATACATTGAACATTTTTGGACTGTATTCTTTCTCTTGAAAACACACTTTAAGATTGGTGATCCTCAAGAGAGCATTTGCAAAGACTGGTTTTTAATTTATTTGAGATCAGGTAGACAGGAAAAAATCAATGGAGCTGGATGGAACTCCAGGAAGAAAAGACCTTATTTAGAGGAAAGGAAAACACTGCTCTGTTGAAGTTACCTTTACTTGGCAGAAAGAGGGGGAAAGAGGCTGTGAAATGAATGATTGGAGCCGAGGTGTTTTGTTTCATTTCTGTGGGGTTTTTTTATTGTTGGGACTACTGTTATTGTGAAGCAGTGCAAAGATTTCAGGCAGTTCATGCAGCCGCTTCAGAGGGGAGGCGGAGAGAGTCAGCATATATTGCAGACAGAAAACCAGCCTCCACCTACAAGGTGAGAGGTGTGTAGTGGCTACGTGCAGATGTGCACCTGCCAAGAAGTGTGTAGCAGCCTTGGAAAGCTTCTAAAAGCTGGCTTAAGACACATGGTCTGTGTTTGTTGATACCTACACATTCCCTGACTAAGCAGTGATTAGCTTCTTAGGCTGTTTCTTTTTCTGTGCCCTCTGTGCCCATGTGCACAGGTGATACCTGTTCTGGATAAAATATCCATGGAGCAGAGAGCCTTTTGCCTGCTGATGTGGTCAGTTATAAAAAGCAATGCGCATTGACTTCACCATGTACACCTGTTTGGGATGCTCTCAGACTCAATGTTGACTCTATCTTTTTTGCATAAGAAAGCAATTCAGAGGGGAGCCAAAAGCTCACAGGACAGATTTATTTACTCAACGTACTGAAGGGGCACCAAGACCTGCACCATAAATGCAGCATGTTAAGAAGTTTAAATCATGTATTTGGAGATTATTTTTGTTTATTGTACTACGTACCAAGCAAGAGGAATAACAAGGAAATACATTAAATATACCCAGAGCTTTTACTGTATTTGGAAGGAGAGACTGAAGAACAGCACTAGCATCTGGCTTTCTTTACTGAGGTTTAAGAGTGCCACTTAGTTTTCCTGAGATTGCACTGAGCTTTATAAGTCCTATTTTTAAATTGGCATTTCTAGAATAAATAGCAGTTCACATTTTATTATCGGGATTGTTATAATAGCTCTGTTTGATTGTCTTTGTGTGACAAATTGTTGGTTTTACACAGTGAAGATACAACAACAAATTGTTTGGATTGAAACATGATGATATTGTGATTTAGGGTAAGACTTCCTTCATTTAGCCTTAGGCATAAAAAATTTAGATGTCTAGTCTCAGTCTGGGCCCTATCAAGTAGCCAGTAGAGAGAGAGGTGCTTCCAGAAGATGATTTATCCTATCTGAAAATAGGTGTCTAGGACTGACTGGATGATTTTCCCACTGGACATATCTTCCTCTCTCCATGCAGCGAGGGAACTTGTATAACTCGCTTGGACAGGATGCCTGCCTTTTAGATGGTTACGTGTTCATGAGAAAGGTGTGCTGAAAGGTATTTGGTTACAGTCCTTCTTTGTGGCTTCTCTATTACAGTCAAGGCTTTGGACCCAACTAGATCTCTAATAAGGTTGTAGAAAAATTGACAGAAGTAGATAGCAAAGATAGTTTCATTCCCAAGGAAAAGAACTAAAGAAATATGATAGCTGTATGCACTGCGGTATAATTTTGCCCTCCTTTGAGAAATGTGGGGGTGTGTGACAACAACAGAACTGAGCTATATGATTTCTGTCAACTGTCAAAAAACACCCACGTGTTATAAATTGCAGGACTGAGACTCCTGGGGGCCAAACACATCGTTAGAGGTCACATTAAGCAAGTTATAAAGATAAGCATAAAATCTAGTCAACCAGAATTCACAGCCCTGTTCCCCAGTCAGCACAAGTAGATTTGTGTAATGGGCCTATGCCTGTTCACACCTTTCTACAGTTTGGCATTCAGTTGTGTGTCCCAACCTTCTCTTTTAAAAGGCCTTTGTAAAAGAGATAGCCTTGCAATGAAGCATGTGCCAGGTAATGCATTTGTGGGTGAAAGGGAGCAGGAGTGCCTTAATGCAGGTGACATCTCTCTCCACTCCAGAGATGCTGGTTGTTTTGTGGGATCGGAGCTATCAGGCAGGATGTTTTTGGATCTTGTGAGAGCCTCTGAAAGATGTAGTTTCCTACTGGATCTTCTGAGATGACAAATAATAACTGCAAAGTGTTATCTTCTACATTCAATTTATTACATTGACTTCTTGACACCTGGATCTTTATTAAAATATTCTAATTTCTCAATTTTTATCAGTAATTAAAATTAAAGCAGAACAACTCAACTTCTGAATGTGCCACTTAGCAATTACTCCTGTAAAAAACCCTTTGTTGTCATTAATGGATAGATAGTCTCCTTTGCTAGGCCAGCAGAATAATTAAGCTGATCCATATATTAGGCTGATGCTTACGTCTTCTTTCTGATTCATCCCAGATATACAAGAATAGCCCAAGTGGCTATTTCTGTCCCTTTAATGTGTGCATAAGCCAGGCCACCAGGACCATGTTGTTTCCCTCAGATGACCACCTAATCCCTCAGATGATGCCAGATGCAAGAATGGGGTAAATAACAGAGAAATTGCTAATGAGGAAATAAATCACACAAGTTGGAACACCTTAACATTAAATACTTACATTACCATCCTTCATGAATGAAGATACATTTCTGGCTCATAGAAAGAGACTTTTTGAAGTTTTACTGTACCTCGTCTGCCTGGGGCCAATTAGCTGCAGTCGCTGCTGCTGGAGTGAATCACTGCGCAGCAGATATTCCCACAGTCAGTAGGTCACATTGACAGTCACACCAACTACGTCTGCTCTATTTTCCAGAGGTTGTGTCAGAATTTGTACATTTTCATTTTAATCACTAGCCCTATCAGACTTCCTCCCCAAGAAAATATGATTCTAGGAGAACGGTGACTTTATCCCAGACTAATCACTCCGGCATTAGAAATGCACTTACTATTCCAGAGCAAAAGCATCTCTTGTCCAGCATGCAGTGTCAGCACAGAGAGCTATTTTAGTCAGTATCCCATACAGAAAAGCTTTGCGTCATAGGGGTCTGTACTGATTACAGATAACACTGAGCTGAAATTAACCTGGTCCTGTGGATGAGAATGAGGTATCCTTTTGCTGCCCTCTTTCTTCTGATAGCAAACATATCTCCTGCATGTATTAATGTAGTTACTTCCACTTTCATCCAAGGAAGTCAGCACTTTGAAATCAGGTGATACACTAAAAATCAGATTATTTCAGAAAGATTCAGTGTAGTCAAAGCCTCTTGAATCCACACCTTTACTAAATCCCAGCGTATAACAGATCTATTTTTTTTTTTGCAGGCAGTTTTTAAACATGGTTTCACATATGTACAGAGATGATCTGTTCAGAATATCACTCCCAGCAGATTTACTCCTAGAATAAATTTCCTGGTTTAACAGGTAAAGATAATCATGTTTTCCCTCAGTGTACACAACATAGTTTATTTTCCATCAAAAAAACCCTTATTCTTCCCTGCTATGTATTTAAGACTGCTGTTGTAATGAAGAAAAAACATCTGAACAGTTTTGATGACCACATTGCATTACAATATAGAGTTCAAAAGTATCAGCAGGCTGTCTTTATATTCTCCCATTATATCATCATTTTAAGGACTAATGCAATTTGACATTAGGGGCATAAGAAGAATAGACAGTATCAATATAAGATGAGAATTATCAGAGGCAACTCTTCATGCAGCAGTTTTTATTCAAAGCACTTTTTATTTATTCTCACAGTGCCAAGATCTGAGAGTTATTTATTGGGTTTGTTGTAAGCATCTTAAGCAACAGTTAAATTACTAGTCAGTATTATAAATTAGATAAGACAGAGAAAATAATGTCCAAAAGAAATTATATATTTTCACATTGGCAAAGGCTTAGCAGCAGGTGCCTCTGTGATCCATACTCTCAGGTGTATTCTTTTCTGTTTTTATTAATGGTCTGGAAAACTGAGTGAGCAGTGATGTAAGAAATTTTGCAGACGACACAAAATGGCTGAAGGCCACTGAGGGCTAGGGTTGGCTACGAAGAATTTTAGAAGACTCTAGGAAAGCAAGGTGAGATAGAAATTTGACAGCAAGCAGAATCTTCTGTTTGAATAAATACAAAATAATCAAGCTTTGGGGAAAAAAGAAACAAAAACCCCAAATGTCAGCTACTCTTAAAAGCTGAAAATTACTCAGGAAAAAAAAAGTGGGTCATCACTGGTGATAGTGAAAGTCCCTATTTAAAGTTCAGAGTCATCCAAAACCCAAATTTTGTGAGTACTGCACAGCCTTCGGATGGAAAACAGGCTCTGTAAATGTAACAACACTGCTTTAAAAATGTATTGGCATATCTAAAATACTGTATTCATTCTTGGCTATTTTTTTCTTGAAAGTATTTTGCAAAAATAGAAAGGTCTAGAAATGGGACACTGAAATGCCTAGATAAAAGTGTCCATAGGAAGAGAAACTGAAAAGATTGGAGCTGTCATTTAGAGATGAATAAAAGGAAGAACACTGGAGAGAGGGTAACTTTTTTTTACTTCAGCTTATTCTTTCTTCTCAAGAAGAATAAAAGGAATTTAATTAAACTGAGCATTTAAAACAGATCAAAGAGGACTCTCCTCCACAATATACGATTAATGATGAGATCTTCTTATTACAAGGTATAATTGAGTCCAGGAGTCATCCTGTGGGGAGGCTGCTCTGTAAACTCCCCCTTCTCCCTCATTTTCCTCTTCTCTGGGAACTTTTGGTCCTGTCCACTCTCAGAGGCTGGGTGTTGAACTACGCGAATCACTGCCCAGGGACTAACATTGCACTATTCCTAAATTCAACATCAGCCCCCTATACCTTGCACTGGGAAACATTTGCACTCCTTTGATTTATGCTCTAGGTTCATTTACAGCTAAAAATACTGCCACTCTATGGGGAATTGTAACAGACAAACTGCAGGGGCGGCGCCTGCCAACACATTTTTCTTAAATTACTCTAGGTAGCTGATCCTGAGCATAACCAGCTAGAGGGCCCCAATTACTATAATACTGTTTTTCACTTCCCTTGTGGGGATTTGTGCCTTCAAGACTGTGATTAATTAAGCCTCTCAACTACCCTTATGTCCTAGGTATTATTAGACTGATGCCTAATGTGCCTAATGTAACCTTTTCAAGGTCACAGTGTAAATAGCTAGTTCTGCCAGTTATAAATCTCTGAGTTTCTCTTGAAAACTACACTGTGTCTTTAGCCACTAGCCCAAATCCTTCCACAATAAAGTGTCTTTCTTGCTCCTCTGTGAACTTCCAGTCATGGCACTGTAACTGTTACAAGCATCAAAAATCATCTTGCAATCTCATATCATACTCGGCATACCAGTGACTCTCAGACAAGATTTTTTGACAAACATGTCAACTCACCTGTGTCTTACACTTCATCTTCTAAGTAAATGGACAATTCCAGCTGCGTTGAACATAGTATAGGAGAGAGATCTGGGACTCGCAATGACTTAACATCATCTTCAGCCTTACAACTACCTTATGGAAACCCCACTGACTTAGAAAGAGAACGCAGCATTTTAATTTTTAAGAAGGAGAATTATATAGTGTAGCAAAGTATTGCTAAGGTGCAAAAGCCCATAAGAGCTGGTGGAAGATCCTGTTGACCTTGATGAACTCCACATTTTAGTTCTTCACTTTGTGAGTGCTTTAGCAGCAATAGTATCACTGAAATGACTTCATACTCATTTCAGTCGTTCAAGAATTACATTTTTTGTTTCCATGGTGCTTCTTTAAATGCCTCTTGTTCTCCTCAGCTGCTTGCATACTGACCAGATCTTAGGAACACAGTTAAAGATTGCAAGGCAAGGAAATTATCAATTTGTTGGCATGAGTTCTTGGGTGCGGTGGCTAAAATTGGGACACATTTTTTTGCCAGCTGCAGAACGGAAAATGTAAACTTTTGACCTTCAGAATGTTATCTGGATGTCATTATTTTCAACAGTTCACGTTCTTTCTGTTTGGAAAAGGACCGGTGATCTGCAATGCCTTGGTATTTAGGTAGGTGATCACCATTGATTTTTCCAAAAGTGAATATTCATCACTCACTGAAAACCAGACCCTGTTAGAATAATACCATCTGCATTCTCCATGGTCAGTAGTACCCTTGAAAAAAATCTCAGTTTATCTTTTTGCTTAATATTTTTTGCTCTGATGAAATTCCAGAAAGGAGCTAGGTAGAGCAAATATGGGTCAGAGAACTGGGAAAGGCAGGAATGTTTATACTAACAGGGTCCCAACTTGACTTCTTTTCCTATGTGACTTACTATTAGTGTTTAATTTACAGCTGGGAGAGGAAAGTGTTAAATAGAAAATTGTGCACAGTCCAATTCATAGTGAATGAAAGCAAATGGAAATAACACCACCATCTTCTCTGCTACCAATTAGCCTCCCCATAGGAGTCTCAGGAAAATGACGCAGTCACAGAATGGACATTTGTTGGACCTTTGGTGTCTGGGCTGAGGCAGCAGGAGTGGCACAAGAGATATTTCTGTTGTTGATTGACCTGTTAAATACAGAATAAATAATCAGAAGTACTCATGAGCATTTAGATTACTAACAGGAAAGAAAAGGTAAACTAAATCAGCAGAGATGTCACTCAAATTATTGACTGAATGCTGTATGCACTGCCAGTACTTACAAGATACCTTTTTTTTTTTTTTCTCGCAGCCTAATCTTGGTGGAGTGATGTATGTAGGGTCTCTCCCCCCGGCTGGCACTGCTCTCCAGAAGTACTTTGTCAGTCCATCTTCCAGCTCCACGCTACAAACACATCACTTGCTCCAGCTTCCACCACTGCTTCCGTGAACAGGAAGATATTATCTGGGCCTGTAAAAAAAAATAAATTCCTTTGCCAACAGTTGTGAAGTTTGTTGCTTCAAGACGTGAGGAGATTTGTCTCTGTGGTGACACCAGAGACTGTCAACCTTATCAGTACAGATTGGCATGTCCCATAAAGTTTACTTTAATTGTTCTTATCACTAGCATTTCACAGTAATTCCCTATTTGTCCTGACGCACGTTGAGGTGTGTATAGTTTATAAACTTTATATGTATACATGCATTTATGTAATGTTTAAGAGAAAAAAACGTTGCTGTGTAGGTCAGTGATTTTACCTCTAGAGCTCTTTGGAAGCAATATCCATTTTGCCTGCAGAAGCAAGGGATATTGAAAAGATTTTGCAGTGTGCTGTCTCTCCTGCAGTCCCTGTAGCCTTATAAGCTACTGGCAAACCATCCACTGAAGTGGAAGCTGCTCATATATTCAAACAGGTGGGCAGAGCTGGTCAGATGGGGTGCCCTCAAGGCCAGCAGGAGGTAATGACCAGATTAGCTGAGTCAGAACGGCCAACCAAAGCTATGTATACATTATGGCTCCCCTTCAAAGGAACTCTCCTAATCAGATCTGTCCCCAGGAATATATTTATCCTGTCTAGAGCTTGTCTTTCAAAGCAACTTTTTTTTTTTTTTTCAGATCCCAGCTCCCTATAAACCTAGGAGTGCTGAGATCCCAAAGGCCCTTTTAATTTTACTCATTATGAGAACATTATGAAATTTGAGTCCCAAGTCTAAATGCCTGGTTGTCCTCCAGACATGGAAAGCTGTGGTTCAGCCTCAATCCTGCTGTCATCAAGAAAAACTCATTCCAGTTTTTTCTGCAGATCTTTACAGAAGGTTTTTTTCACAGACATTATTAAACTAGTCCCTTGGCTTTCAGCATCTTCTCTGGATTATGAAATTGCTCCCTTACATGAATGACAGAGAACAGCTGCCCCGCAGGAGGTTACAGAGGTGTATGGTTCCTGGGACCAGGAGAAATGCCTGTGCTTCTCCTCAGTGGCAAAGGATGAAAACAGTTTTTGTGGGCTTCCAGGCTGCATCCCCAGAGGTGTGTTGTTGACCTCACTGATTTTTGCATTCCAGTGAACAACCGGTATAGCAGCAACAAAGCCAAAGAAGCTCAGAGCTTTCAACTGATGACCCTGAAATGTGAGGAGAAGGTCAACTGAAGTCATATAGGAGGAGGCAAAACAATTCCCATTTCCTGTCTCTGAAGTCCAGCTTTCTCCTTGGCCTCTTGCATTTAAATTTTTCCGCAACATTAACCCCTGCAGTGCTGTTCAGGTGACCTGCTCTGATCCTTTAAGGCAAAATGTGGAGAAATATGTGTGAACAGGTGATTCTGGAGTTTTTCCTCCAAAACCTGTGTGTGTGCATTGCACCAATTCATCAGGTGAGCTCTCTCTTCCTTCCCAAACAGCCTGTTCATCCCAGTTCTGCAGAAGTGCTGATGCTTCTTACGGCTGATATGACACTGCAGCAGTTTTGAGCCAATGAGCTAAACTTCTCATTGCTGTTTATTTGCAAAAACAAAGTTAACTTTTTTGGTCTGGCTTTTGAGAAGTGCCTTTAAATCCTGGGTCTAGCACATATGTGCAGCTGAGAAAGGGAAAAGACCTGGGAACAGTGAAGTTTACCCCAAAACCTGTGGAGATATTTAAAGTGCAGTTTTGGAAGCAGCTTTAACTGATAAACCAAAAAATCTCTGATACGCTTCAATAGCACAGCAGGTGCTGTACAATTGTCTATAAGCCGGAGAGAAAAAGGACATCTCATCACTAAAGCCATGCCTGTTTGTGCTTTGCTTTGCACTGCATTTGTAGCCTCACATTTGTCAGCTTTTCTTCCTCTTTTCTTTTTTTTTTTTTTTTTTGCCAGACTGTTACTGCTGCATAGAAGTCAATAAACACAAGTTTCAAGTACTTTTTGGTTTACGATTACGATATAATGTTCCCATTAAATTCTTTTTTCTATATGCTGGCTCATCCAGAGGGACCTTTCAGCTTGCGTTAAACTCACAATTTTTACAGTAAGTCACATGCTCACTAAGAAGAGTGAGGACCACGATGCTCCGGGCAGCGTTTGGTGAAAGGGAGTTGCACCTCTTTGTAAGGTCCAACTGTCTAACGGAGAGCTTTGCTCAGACCTGTGAAGTTCCTGAGGTCCCTTAAGCCCATTAATTTGAGTAGGCATTGCGCTGGGCTAGGTACAGCCAACATAGCAGCAAATACTCCCCTCTTTCTCTTCACTCTCCCAGCTGCAGCATCATGCCAGGATCACTAATGCAAATTATTCTGCAGGCTAGACTAAAAGCATGGTTATGTGTTATTTCTGTGTTGGTCACCCTCCCCGCCCCCACCCTTTTCTAATATGCACAGGGACAGTATCAACACAAGGAGGGAAAAGGAATTGTTTAGGGTGGGACGAAGTGTATCTAGGGGCAATGGGAGGAAACAGAGCAGAGAAGTGTCTAGGCTGACGATCAAGGAAAACATCCTAACATTGAAGCCCGAAATGGCTGTTTAATGATCTCCCAAAGGAAGTAGTGGGAACCTTTATCAATGAGTCATTTCAAACTGTGAAGGACAAAGCTGTGAGTGTGGGGAATAGTCATGTGTTGGCAGGGCATGAAGGGTCTTTCCATTCCTCCTTACAGACTCCGTGCCCTCACCCTTCTGAAAGAAACAGAGCCTGAAAAACACAGTGCAAGCAGTGGTTTCCTAACACATACACAAAAAGAAAAACAACATCCTTAAATGATCCTTTGAGATTGGGAGCCTGGGAAATGCTTTTTAAATTAGCTTCAATAACATGACAGATGATAACAAGTATTTTTTTTTTCAGCCGCATTGCCAGAGCGTGTGTCTATCCTGGCAGCAGCTTTCTTGTAAATTAATGAAACATCAAGGCTGTACTACCAGCCAGATTGGAGTAGTGTATTTCCAGGAGAAAGCCTGAACTGGCAGATTGTCAGCTGCTACAAATCAATTAGTTTCCCTTGATTCCAGCACAGGGGGCCACCAACTTAGAGCTGCAGAGTATCAGGCCCATTTTGTGTTGGGACAGAAATATTGCTTTCATTTTACTGAGAGCTGAGCTATTTAAAATTTAAATGCTGCTAAAATTTAAAATCTCTATTTAATTTAAAATTCCCTTTGCAGTTTCTTTTAGTTGTAGTGTTCTTCATTCCTGCTCTAAAGAGCAGAGACCTTACATCTCCCTGAGATCAAGGTCTTAGGATCTGTGTTTGCAGGGCTTCAATGTCCTCTGGCCAGCAGGCATAAGGTAATGCTTTGATATACCTTGCCCTCAGATTTTTTGCTGATTCCAGTTTCTCACTCTTGTTTGTTAAATAATTGTAATAAGAATAAATAGCATCAAATGTTAGGCAGCACTCACCCTGTTGCCCAAATCCCTGGAAAGCAGCATTGTGCTGCAGTGCTGGGAGGGAAGCAGAAGCAGGACAGAAAAGGACTCCCTTGTCTATACAAAAGTGCTGGAGGTGGCTTTGAGGCTCAGGTAAACAGCTGTGAAGACAAAGCTTGCTTCCTGACAGCATGCCCCAGCCACACCTGCCCTGCATCCAGGCCAGAGGCTTCAGTTTCAGGAAGAGGGGATTCCCCCAGCTCCCTGGACAGACTTTGGGCCCTCGGACATGTTGCAGGGTTGCTACAGTGCTTATACTTGTAGGGAGTCTAACTACGGCCGCGAGGAGAAGCCCGATATCTGACTGCATAGACCCTGGCAAGCCCTGGTGCATTTTGCAGTGTCTCAGATAGACAGATGGGTATTTTGCTTTATTAAAATCACAGAATCATAGGATCATAGAATTAGAATGGTTTGGGTTAGAAGGGACCTTAAAGATCATGTTGTTTCGAGCCCCTGCCATAGGCAGGGACACCCTCCACTAGACCAGGTTGCTCAAAGCCTCATCCAGCCTGGCCTTGAACACCTCCAGGGATGGGGCATCCGCAGCTTCCCTGGGCAACCTGTTCCAGTGTCTCACTACCCTCACAGTAAAGAATTTCTTCCTAATATGTAATTTAAATACACCCTGTGAAATGATTATTTCAGATCATCTAGTCCCCAGTTAGTTGGATAATGGGGCTGGCATCAGCAAAAAATAAAATCCTCATCTCCCTCAGTCTACAACTATGAGGGAAGGGGCTGTCCCAGTAAGCTGCAGAAAAAAAAAAAACAATAGAGAAGAGGCAATGGTGTCCGGAGTCAGGGAGTGGGGGAAGGAGACTGGAGGTTAGAGAGAAATGAGGGTTAAAGGGAGCTTGAAGGAGCTGGGGAGGAGCTGGGAGACCAGGGAGACCTCCAGCATTGCTCCGGCACCTCCAGCATTGGCCAGGCAGTGCCAGCACCCATGCCCACAGGGAGAGCTGCACCCTGGCAGGCAGTGCCACCCTCCAAGTTGGGTGACATCTGTTCCATTCACCGCTTGCCTTCTCATAGAAAGGGGAGATTTCGCACTTCCAACCTGCAACTGCGTTTATAATTTGGCAAAGAAACTGAAAAAAAAAACCAAACCAAAACCCAACCCAAAGCATGTCATTACAAAGTGTTACAGCACATATATTAGCACCTTGCTGCAAAGCCCAGCTGAGAGCCAGCTTTCAAGTGTAATTTTCCTGCGCACCTGCCAAGCGGTGCATGGAAAGAACCATCTGTGATGTCGTACAGGGGCATTTCCCAGTCACAGCTTCCAAAGGGTAACTAAAAACTGAGTTCCATAAAATGTATGCCATCACCCAAAAGGTTTGAGTTCTAATAAGAATATAAGTTAATGTTGAGAGAACAAGTGATAACTCCCACTGTTTGGTCTGCTCTGTCTGTATCTGCAGCTAATCATCCCACTCATCAAAATTAACATCTCTTAAGTACTTCATAACCCAATTTATATTTTAAGAATTTTTTTTTAAGAATTAGTAGCGTGTCTGTCAGGCACTGCTCATTAAACATTTTTGGATCAGGCAATATCTTGAATCACCAAGATCCTGATTACATTTACATTTTAATGTCAAAATGACTGGTAACCCACAGGAACAAGCGATCAAGGGAAATGGTGCATTGCCCATCCCTGGGAACCACCAGTCCAGACTGAGTGCCTTTCTAGGATTCAGGCTTTTGCAAGGCACATCTTGTGCAGCTCAGAAGATTGTCTGCATGAAAGTCCATACACAAGAGGCCAGGCTACGTGATTTAATGCTCTCTTTTGGCCTTAAAATCTTGAATCAGAGAATTGAAATCTATGAAAAAGAGTCCCCAGCTGTAGGAATGAGCTGGCTCAATTGCAAATAGGTCAATTAAACTCAAACTGATGGCCTCCTGGGTCATCTTTAAAGTTATAAATTGGATTGAAAGGGATGTAAGTATAATTAAACTTCTCCTGCAGTTTCAAGCTAATACAAAATTTCTCACTTCTTATCCAACACTCCTGCATAATATTCCAGTGCTCCCCTAAAAAGCTGATACCTCATTTTCTATATCTCTCTACAGAGGTAGTTCCTAGATGGGCCATAATGGAGTGAGCGCAAGGAGGCACTGACCAAGTGAAAGCCCCCCTCCTGCTCTGTACAGGCAGCAGACACAACTGTCCCTTCCAGCTCTTAAACTGGGTAATTCTTGCAGTAACCCAAGGAGGGGGGCAGGAGGGACCCTCCAGCCCAGATTGTGCCACTCCAGCTCAGGCTGAGCTGTGTCCCAAGGTCAGGTTCACCTGTTGACACGGCAGCAGCTGTTTGCATGCCCATATGTTGCAGGTAAACCTCTCCACTGTACATGACTGACCCACAGAGCAGATCGGTGACCGCACACCTCCTCTGTGCCCTGTCCCTGCTTCTTGCGTGGGGCTACACCCAGATCCTGGTGGACCAGCTGCCCCAGCCCGTGCTAGCAACCACCACACCAAGGCAATGCAAAACCTCCTCCACCTGCATGGTGCTCCCGTGCAAAGGGCTCTGGCTAGTAACACACCCCCGGGTTAGGGTAGAGGGATTGCGGTGCCTGGAAGAAGGAGGCAATTTTTAATTTTCCGTGAGTATCTGTGCCTGGGCCATTAACTCTCATTTATGGGCTATGGATAGAAATTTCTCTGATTTCTTCAGCACTACAAATTAATTGCATGTCCAGCACAAGAGTAGGGCAGGGAAAGACATTTGATAAATGCCAGTTTAGCATTCACCCAAGGTTCTTCGCCCTGTTCCCTCTTTCTGGGCCATTGAATCTCTTTGCTTTTTGCCTGCACACTGACTTCTCTCCCACCTTCCTTTCTTCGGCTCCCTCTCCTCTCCCACTGCTGACGCGTGTCCTACCCCAGCGCCCTCATATAACTTCTCATCCCCTTGCCCCCTCACCTGTCTCTCCCTTTATCCCATCTCCCTTTAAAACAGTTCCAAAATACTAGGAACTGGATTTCAGAGTTATCGAATACTGCCTGAATGGAGTCGGTCTTTGAGCTACTGTTTTGCCTTGGACGACAACAACCAGGTATGGATAATGCTGCAAAAAGGCCTGTCACTGCAGCTCAGTGGGCTGCGAAATCAGCTGCCAGGAGCTAAGCAGGGCTGCGTTCGGTGGGTGCACAAGGGCAAGACCCCCAGGCAGGCACAGTCGGTGCAGGAGGGGCAGCCGGGCTGGGCCCCTTCCCCTCAGCGCAGCTGCAAAGTTAACAGTGCCATCTTTTGGATACAGTGGAAAACTGTACGAACATCCTGGTACCAGTGAAAAACTCTCCAAGCAACCCTTCCAGAGAAAAAGGAGTTTGATTTTTTTCTCTTGCTCTTGCAAAGATCGCTGCCTCAATTCCCCTTGAAGTTGTTTTTTTTCTTTTTTTTTAATCAGGAAAAGTTATTCTTCCCTTCAAATTCAGAAGTGCTCTTTGTTGTGCCTGCACGGCATCCAGTGGTGCTGTCTTGCTGCAGTAAACTGTGTTTCAGTGGTATAGCACAGAGAAAAACACTTTGAATGGGTTTTTTTCGAAGGAACACGGGTGCCTGATGAAAGCCGTTGTGGCTTGTGTATGTGCCTCCCAACGAGTGACAGTCTGACTGCATACAGAACCGGCACAGATGCAGAGAAGGAAGCAGTTCCAGGATGTTTGCACCACAATGCACTTTAGGGCTGAATAAAAGGCTAAAAACCCTCTATGTAATCTTATACTGCTACACACAATACATAAGTGATGCTGTCGTAGAAATGAATACTGCATCTCCACTAGAATTGGGCTTTTAAAATTCAGTAAAATGTCTCGATTCCTGGAGGGGCCTTAACTGAGAATACACTCATCCTTGGTAGTCATACTGAGACTTTTTGTGTCTGAGCCAAGATTTTGTAAACCTAAGTCAGCTCTGTCTCTTGTGCCTAATAATATGAAGCAAGAAATAGCCCAGCCTTATAAAAACTGTGGGTTTTGGCTTCAGCCCATATTGATTATCTAGCTCATAAATGAAGACCAAACTTTTGGTTCTTGTCCAGACAACAATCATCTTGGAGCTTCATGCCTACAAATCAGACTGGCAGATATTGGCTGTTCTGCATCTGTTCAGACTCACACTTCTCAGTTTAAGCTGAGCTTCCTTTGGTTTATGCATATTTGTCTTGAGTAACGTCTTTTTTTTCCAGTCGTGTGCTTTTCACAGAATCAAAATACTCACTGACTTCTATAGATTTTCTCTGGGCAAATCCTACTGCCATGAAATTAATGTCAAAATGCTGCTGATTTTATTGTAATCAAGATTTCCTCACTGGGAAACTTTAGTCTTTGAGGTAGCTGCTAGAAAGCAGTGCTACAGGAAACCAGGACTAACCAAGAAATACGATTAAGCAGATGTTCTGCTACCCACCCAAGTAACCCTGTAAATGGGAGCTGAACAGAGACATCTGAGCTACTTCTATCAGCTCAGCTAGGAAAAAGCGTAACTCTCTGACTAGCCCTGGTTGTCCCTGCATGCCAGCCTCTGTCATCGACCTGCAGCAAGTATCATTTCAGCCCATTCCTCCTCTCATTGAAATCAGCATAAATAAAGGTGGCAGAACATAGCCCGAAGTCCTGTTGCCCTGGGTGGAAGCCCAGGCCAGCTTCCCCATGTTTGCACTGCTGACAATTACAGCCACTGATTGTCTGCAATGACTGCACCCAGCTGAGAGTTTCCTTCTCCCTACTTGGCAACTGCTGTCACACTTGGAGCCCATTTATGCTACTAAAATACCATTTGTAGGTTTAAATGCTGTATATAAAGGCTATATTGAAATGCTCCTTCTAATTATGCCAAATTAAGGATTTGCTTTTGAACAGACCCATAGCAAGCTTTAATTTGCTAGGTGTCGATGGCAGGATTTCAGCTGCATAGGTAAGAGTGCCCTTGTGAAGTCTGCTTGATACTGGGGCCTCTTCAGCACACTTGTGGCACAAGAACAACTCCGGCTGGACGGCCGGTTCACTTCCTCATCCCTCTTTCCCTGACACATCGATGAGGGGGATTTTCATGCCTTCACTCAGCATGGTAGCACAGACAGAAAGCTCTTGGGCATGGGTGACTTTCCATGCAGATGGAGAGCCCTGGGACAGCGAGGTGGCCGCTGCCCAGGCTGAATTTGGTTTTGCTGCTTTTGAAAAGACAAGTCTCTACTGCAGGGCAGAGTACTTGTCCCAGGGTGCTGAGGGCTTCTGTCCTCTCTGGGCAACGGAGATTCCAAGGAAAACCTTGTGAGTGATGGAGGGCATTAAGCTCATTGGTGGACTTTGAGGGAAGCCCTCAAAATTTTGGAGAGATGCCTGTGCTATTACATATGCAATATTATTGTCTCTAAGCTGTTTTCTTTGTGTGCTGGCTGAATTACTCTCCGATCCCTTGGAAAAACGTATGCATCCCTCCAGCTTTGCAGGTCCCTGCAGAGGTGGGCTGTATGCTGGGATGCCCTCAGACGTGACGTTCTGAAGCCACTTCGTGTGAGTGGGGGGGGAGTAGAAACCTCCTGGGGTTCATGAGGGTGGTTTTGCTGGGAAATGCCAGGTGTTGCCTGGGGATGCTGTTTGTGTGCAGCAAATGTGGCAGGGGAAGACAGGAAGAGCAACCCTGGAGACCTGCTTGGATGAAGAGAAGCCTTGGAGAAAACCAGTCCAGCAAAAGGAACACTACTAGGTCTCTGTGACAGATGGATTGAATTATTCAAGCTTAAGCTAATACAAACTTTCCATGTCAGACACTATGCGTTTCACTTCATGAGGACTAAAGTGTTTTGGGCAGTGTCTCTTTAATGTGCTGCTGAAGTTTGCACATGCAGATACGTATTTTGGGCTGCTAAAATAATTCTGTGTAAGATGGAAACTATGAGCAACTGAGGGAGGAAATAACACTTCTGAAAAATAAAATCTGCTTCAGAAACTGATGCATGCTTTGAAAAATAAAACATTTTATCACTGAGGATTTCTGGCTTTCAACCATGTGCCAATCTGAGTCCAGTTTTGCAATTTCCACTCGGCCATATCAACTCTTACTCTCAGTGGAATTTTTGTCTGAGTGGAAACAGGAGCATCGGGCCCTTTGACAGCAGAGTTGTTCATCCCCCAGAGAGAGCCTGAACAGTAGGGTACAGTAGCAATCTTTCCTAAGAACGTGACATTACGAATGTCCACATCTATTTAAGCAAATCAACTCACCCTGGCGATGCACCCCGTGCATTTTTGGCCCTGTTTCTTCAAGACTCCTGCTTAACTTTACACTTACAAGCAGCCTCCTTGAAATGAAGCTTAGTGTGTGTTTGTGTATTTTGCAGGACAAGGGTCAAAATTTTCATAGCCCGGAGCCCAAATAAAAGGGTTTTTGCTCTTTAAGCCACCGTGTTCTTGAGCTAAATGCTATCAATGCAGCTGATGGAGTTAACAGCAAAAATGTAGAAGGAAACAGAGCTGGCGAAATAGTTTGTGATTATTATCTGAGGGCTGGGTGGAGTATCTGTTGGAGAGGCAGCAGCTGGAAGCCAGCATATCCAGAATAGAGAAGCTGACATTACAGAACTTCTTTCCCTGTTAAATGCTTTGGTTTTCTCTGAACTTCCTAGCTTCCTGGGGGGGGAGGCGGGGGGGTAGAGCTATGTGACCTGCAAACCCCGGGTAGATTGGTCTCAGTTTTTAGATCAAGGAACTCAAAGTGACAACAGGAACAGAGAGAAAAGCAAATGCTGTTTTTAAGGAATACACTTTGAATTATTCATCTGCCTGTTACTGGAATATGTTTTGTTCCTCACTGTACTAGCTACCAGGCACTCTAATTACAAGTATTTAAGGCACACATAAATTACCTTGCCAGCCATGACGAATGCTGCTTATAAAGCCTAGAAGTATTATTCCTGCAACTGCAGCCAAGAACCTTTAATAGACAGCCTGTTAGGTGAGGCGCAAAATGATTGTTAGCGTATTACGAATAGTAGGAATTCAGTGAAAATAGGTGAGGCTTCTGTAGTGCCTGGAAATCTCTAGACATCCTCTTGTTTGCTGCACACCAAATACTAGTTCTTTAGAGGCGTAGCTGGGCTCATTTTCAACTAGGTGTTTGGAGAAACAGTGAGGTACTGGGAGGGAAATGACCTGGCTTTGGGTGGTTAGCCAAAGTTTTGCTGTTCAAATGCCACGGGAGCACCGTTCCCGGCTTTCCCTGGCTCCCCACCCCTTTTCACTTTCTTGACAGCCTTAAGAAGGCATTTCATGGCATCTCCACTGATACGCAGTGGTTGTGCTGAAGAAAAAATTACAACATAGAACATAAGTATTGACATGCAGCGAACCCACGGGTGGTGGTGACATTGATAGAGGCAGACTTTTGAAAATACATGACAGACTTCAAATGTCAGGCTGCTTTTTCAGCTGTAAATAAGCCTGCTTAGACTGCTGCTTTTGTTTTTCATGGCTGCAAATTTAACTCCTTGCAAACACATCCTGTGATCTTTCACTTAGTCCAAAGCCGTGACAGTTGTGCGTCTGCATCTCAGACTTGCTCCCTTCCAAAAGCCTTAAAATGGCCTGAAGTAAAGGTCTGTGATGGCTGGGGAATAAACACACTTGCAATGGCATTAAAAAAACCCCAAACAACAAACAAAACAAACAACACCACACTCCGGTTGCAATGGGATGGAAAACCATACACCCGGGCTGCAGCCGGGTGCTCTCTGGCGATGAGCAGCTGGGGGCAGTAACACCTCTCAGATGCAGCCCAGGGCCCCAGGTCCCGTTCTGAAAGTGGCAGGCTGGGGAAGGGACATTTTCAGCCCACGGAAATTCACATCTGGGTCATAATAAGCGCTGTCTAAATCTCTAGGCCTCAAACTAGACTTACACAGGACAAGAGTGGAGCCTAGACTTCGTGTAAGATACAGGAAAGGATTGGATCTGCTTAGCCTGTGTGTGGTGCCAACGAATGGCTACATGCTAGCCAGCCTGAGACCCCAGCCCCTCGATATATGGCTTCAAACCTGGACCGAACAAAGAGCCTGTGTCAGGGTGAGGTGTGTTATTTGACCACTGGTTGTACTGGGACTGCAGGGACATGGGGAGAGGCATCCATCCACTGGTAGCAAGTGTTGGCCAGCTGGAATTTGCAATGTGAAGCATCAAGCTGAATTTCAGATTTTAGAGTTTCAGAGTTTCTGAGGACTTTTTCTGGGGCAGACAGCACTTCCTCAGCAGTTTTGGGAAAACGCCATTGGGATGCAGGAGAGCTGACAGTGCTGAGCAGCCAGGGGCACTGCTTGAAAGCCCTTTTCTGATCTGCATTAGCACTTCAGCAGGGAAAGGCTGCAGGAAACTTTTACCCGCTGCAGCTCCCCAGGCCCAGCACAAGCTTGGTCTCTCTCATCTGTGTCTCTGCAGCTCCGTAACTTGCTTTCAGAAGTAACTCCACACACCAGCTCAGCGCAACGAGGACTTTCAGAGGATGCAGTTACGTTCTGTGGAAGGATCAGCACCCTGCATTTGCCAAAGCAGGGGTCAGGGTTGCTCTGCTTTCTGCAGAAAGCCTGCAAATTGAGTGACAGCCCCTGAGATCACCTCAGCAGTCCGAAGGATGGCATGAGACAATTAACTCTTGTGGCACGTGGTACCATTATGCCTTCCCTAGCAAAACAGTCCAGAAAATCATTCACACTGGCAGCATCTATAGAAGCGAGCACAAGAGCCAGCGCCTCTTCTCTGGCCCTGAGGTCAAGCAAGCGCATGCAGAGCCCAGCTTGTGCCCTGGGGGCTGACCTCGTTTTCTCCCCAGGACGGGGTGAGCTCACCCATTCTGCAGTCAGGACCAGCCCTCGGGCTGCCAACTGGGAGAGCCCAGGGTGTCACAAGCCAAAACTGTGGCAGGGAATGTGCTAACAGTTAAAAAAACACGGAGGGCTGCATGTTGCTGCTTGAGGCCATGCCCTGAAGCCTCTTCGGTTTACTGGTGTATATATTGTCACTGGAAATAAGAGAAGCTGACGGAAGCAATGCTCTGCTCATTTGTAAATGAGGCAAAAACTTAAATGAGGCAAAACTTCCATCAGCAAACTGCTTGCCTAGGCAGGCTTGCTGGGGACAGCTTTCCTGTGCTACATGGCTGCCTTGTCTTTCCCCTGCCCCAGCCCGGCTCTGCCTCTCCTCCCTGCCCCCTCACCCAATAGATGGGAAATGTGGCAGGGGCACGGGGCGCAGCAAGGCTTGCCTCTCAAAGCCTGAAAGAGATGGCAATTTTACAATTCTGCACTATTTACAGCTGAGCTTGCCATGGCCAGGTTGTGTTGCATGGTGTGGCCAAACCCAATCCCTCCTGTTGTGCTGCACCTCCGTGTAATCCTGCCGCTGCGCAGGCAGCCAGAGTTCAGAGCCTGGCCGAGCTGCTTCCCTTGGATGACAAAGGCATGAGTCAGTTACGAGCTTGGTGTAACCTACTTATTTATAAAGACTGTATACAAAGACAATTTTTTTTCCCCTCCTTGGCTACTGCAGACACTTCCAGCCCTCTCTTTTTCTTTACAGGATCCAGTCAGACGATTTGCAATCCATGGAGTTAGCAGTGAGCCAGGTATGCTTGTTTGCACTTTCCAATTTGCAGTACGTACCCAAGGCAGAACAACGGCTGCAGGAGTCGGGCTACGGACAAGACCATGTTGTGCATTTGCTACATATGGCATGACCGAGAGGGAACAAAACTCTCAAGACAGATCATGGACCTGAATCTTCATGGCGCTGCATCTTGTGTGGTCATTTACTATAGAATGAAATGGGTATCAGCATTAGCAGTCAACCTTAGAAGTACTTCGTAGCAGCTTTGCACTGGAATGAACTACTATAAAGCACGTTATCATTTGGTACCTTAAATTTACCAATGCAACGAGATCTTCCTACCTTAATGTTTGTCTTTTCTCACAATCAGGTTCCAGTTATATTTGCCTTTTGGAGGCAAACTGATAATCTCTGGGGATACCTGCATACACAAGTAAAGACATAAACTTGCCTTGCCGATCGCATCACATAAGTAGATTTTGATTAGAATGCGCCCTTTGTGCAGAAAGTATTTAATTACACAAACCAACTGTTTTTGTGGTAGAAAGAGCAAAGAGACCTACGGTCCTAAGTAGGTCTGATCTGGCGAGACAGCAGCTCCATGCGTACTGCAGTGCTCGCTGTCTGGTAGAGCTGCTCCAGAAGGCTTTGACTTTTGAAACTTTGGCATCAGTGGGAAGCAAAGGGGGAAAAGGGCAGGAATGCAAGTAAGCCAGGCTGACTTTTACTTCTGGGATAGCGGGTCTGTGTTTAACACACAGAAATGCATTAGCAGTTATGTACCGTGAGCTTGAGCACTTGGGTGCAGGGGTCTCAGGCGACCTCCAGCCACAGCACAGCCACCGTTAAGCATACGAGACATCTCAGAAGCCAGAAAGACTTGAGGGACAGCTGAGTCAGCTGGCCAGCCCACCTGGGGCCCTTGCAGGGCAGCAGGATGGGAAGGTCCATGTGCAGAGAGGGCTTCCATCAGAGAAGAGAGCCATGCCTCCTGCAGCTTGTTGGGTACCTCTCCAGTCTCCAGCTCCATAAGGATCTCCCACTGGTGTCTGTGTTTCAGAAGCTGCCAGATGGGCCACGGGGGACAGGGCTGTGCCTGGCAGAGGTTATTTCATGTTGCCAAAACAGGGCAAGGTCTGACCTGTAGCCTGTTACAAAGTCCCCTCTTGCAGGTATGTCTGTCTGAGCCTGTTAATGAATCTGTACCATTTATTGGGGATGCAAAGGCAGAAACGGCTCATTCTTGCAGGGCCAAAAAAAAAAAAAAAAAAAGATTGAGTATTAAAAGTGCAGACTCTTCTCCCTGCCAGCTGATATGGTGAAACCAGGGCAGGGGAAGAAGTATGAACTGCAGATTTTAACTGTTACCTTCTAATACAAGCAGCCAGTTGTACGCTGGATGATGAACACATTTTCTGCTTTTCTCTCGCATGCAAATACAACAGAGCTGTGAAACATCAGTTAACATGACAACTGAAACCTGCGGCCTGTGGTTCTCAGCCTTTTTTTGTTTCCTTTTTCTTTTTGCTCTGCATTTCCTTGTCTCGCCCTCATCGTTCAAGCCCTCTGACAGCCTGTCAGGCTCAGACAAAACTCCAGGTTACGACAGTGGCAACCATTTACCTGCTAGAGAGTAACACATCAAGCGACCCGCTGAAACCCTGCTTGTGCACCCCCATGGCCCCTTCTTTGTACTACGTGTCCACACTTCATCCTGATGGTGTCTGCACGGGATCTGCGTGGCAGCACCTTCGTTCACGGCTAGTCCAGGGACCCTCCTGTCCCCTCGGGAGGTGGCTCGTGCAGCTGCTTTGGGGTGACTTGCCAGAGCCCAGCTATGTATCCCCGGAGAAGGGTCACAGGAAAGCTGGTAGCTGTATTTTCAGACTAAATAGACAAAAGACTGAAGAAGGAAAATTTTTAAGTTCTTAGCACTTCTTGTGATCTAAGAAATGAAATTTATTATCATTACTGTTGCTGTTAATGATCATAAAAGTAGGTCCTGATGCAGCATCCCCTGTGCAGATCAAACCCACGTTTGTCACAGAAATAAGACTTCTCTGCCTTGAGAGGTGCTGGATGTGCAATTATATCTTCTTCCAGCTTGAAACTTGTTTTCTGAGAGCCACTCCCCCCACAAGAGTGAAGAACAGCAAGAGAGGGATGGAAGAGCAGCAGCTGCTCTTCCTCAGTTATGACACAGCTCTTCTTGTGAATGACAAGAGTCTTCACACTGAAGACCAAACAGCAAGGGAGCTCTGGATGTGTTTAAATAAAGCTAGGTTTAATTACAGCTGCTCAAAAATTAAATGCAGAAAGTATTTCTGTTTGCACTCAAAAATGTATTAGCTCCTCAGGCAGATCTAGGTCAACACAGCTCAAGCAAAATTACTGGGAAACACAGCATGTGGGAAAGTATTCAGTTTTGCCTGTTCAATGCGAGTGGGTTAACTCTTACAAGTGCTGCCATACCCGCACCCACAACACGGGCCTTCGGTACTGCGATGCGGCACAGCCCATGCCAAGAATTCAGAAAGCTTGAATTATTGTGCGTACAATAACCTCTGGCTTGTTTTGCATTTTAGTTTTATTTCTTTCTCTTTCCCTACTTCTGTCTCCTTTAGAGCTATCCCAATGCATCTTCCTGCACAGTCACAAGATACAGAAACATTTTCCTTTTTTTTTTTTTAATTAAAGCTGAGATTCTACTATAATCATATGACTCAGAGTGCCATAGGTCTAAGAAAAAACACTCCGCATCTGAGCCTTGAGATAAATCCCCATACATTAGGAACTCCAAGTTGCACCGCTAAGCTGTTACATACTAAAAAGTAAAAAAAAAAAACAAACTCGGGCTTTTGATTACGCCTCCCGCCTTCCAAGCGCCAGTCTGCAGGTCTAGACGCTGCCTAAGGAAACCTTGAGCTGTTTACCCCCAAATCACTATTTATGTGGATCGCCTTGTTTTGGTGAGGTCAGGACTGACGAGGCTGGCAGCACGTCGGAATTTGGAGGCACTACAGATCAAAGGGCTGGGAAAGGTCGAGTATTTTGCATGGATGGGCTTTGGGATCAGCTGTGCTTGAGGTAAGACCCCGTGACTGCTGCAGGGCACTGGAGATCCCTCCTTCTGCTGGCAAAGGAGAGAGGGTCTGTGCTTTGCTAAGGAATCAGGGCAACAGTGTAAATTCCAGGAGTTGTCCAAATTCCAGATTTTCATGCCAAAAAATCTCAACATTTTCTAATATTGCTTCAGAGTGAATCAGCAAAAAGTCAACAGTGGTCCTCATTCTTAATTTGGCCTTGTTTGAAATAAAACACTTAGCTGACAGACATTATAACAGACCTAAAGGAGCTCTTTGAATAGACTCTTGGGATACATAAAGGCAAAATTTTGCTCCCACAAGGCACTTTGGGGTTTTTTGCCTGGCAACTATTTTAAAGGGGAACAACGTTCTCCAAAATTTTGGGGCAATTCCAGTAAATACATAACACTTCATTCTGCAAAGACCGGTGCTGGAGGAAGCGGGTACTCAAGGCATCCTGCATTTACACTCTGGGCTTCCCTCTCTCACCCAGCTGCCGGCCCAGCTTCCAGCACGCAGCAGCGGCTCCCAGCACCCTCTGCCCTCCCCCAGCACCGCTGAGCGCCCGGCTGCGGTTTGGATTGTCATCTGTTGACCCCGGTATGACACACTGTTGACGTCCACAGTTTCAAGGGCCTTATTTGTCTTTCCCACCCCACCTAATTCCAGAAATACATCAGTGGGAGTGTGAAACGTGCTGCTTTTGGCCCGGATCTGAACCCTCTACAACCCGGGGGGGTGGCTTCTGGCCTCCCTCTTGCAGCCAACCGCAGAACCCTGAATGAGCCACTGCCTTGAGTGGCCTCAGGCACACGGACACACCCTCCCCGAGGGTCTGCTGGCAGCGCGGAAAGCAATGCAACGCGGAGCAGAGCAGTGCTGTGTAAAGCAACGCAATGTAATACAATACAATACAAAGCAACGTAACTCAATGCAATGTAGGGTGCAGCAGTGCAGAGCACGGCACGGCACGGCACGGCACGGCACGGCACGGCACGGCACGGCACGGCACGGCACGGCACCCCTGCCGCCCGCAGCCCTCTCGGGGCGGGGGGAAGGAACCCCAGGCCGGGTCCCCGCCCTCGCCGCTGCCGGGCGCTGCAGCCCCGCCGGGAAATGGGTCACCGCGCGCTTGCACAACGCGCCCTGCCTCCACGTGACCCGAGGGCCCCGCCCCGACATGCAAATCAGCCGGGCGGCGGCGGCCAATGGGGAGGCGCCCTCCGCCGTTGTATTTATAGACCGTATTTAAAGAGCCCCTGGGAGTCTCCGAGCGGTGCAGGGTTGTGGTGGTGCGGCTGGTGGCGGCGGCGGCGGCGGGGCGGGAGCGTTGCCGCGGGGACATGTGCGCGTGCGCGGCCTGAGCCGACCGGTTGTCTGGCCGTTGGTGCGCGAGCCCAACCTCCGCTTCAGGCTGGGGGCCGCGCCTCTGCGGGAGCGGCCGGGCCCCGCCGCGCTGCGGGAGGGTCCGCTCGCCGCTGCCGTCGCTGTGGGCGTGCCGAGGCGCCGCGCTCCGCAGCAACAGCCTGCGCCCGCTGCAGCAAACCGCCTGTTTTTAGCCCGGCCTAAGCGTCCGGTGGATTTGAGGATGGGTCCTCTCAGTGTTTTAGGGACCTAAGGTGAAAATGTAGGGCTCGTCAAAGGTAGTTTCAGCCAGAAGCTACTGATTTTTGCTGCAGTTCAGGTGTTTTTGCTTTCACATCGTCCTCTTTGAGAACTTTTGAGATGTGAGCATCCTTTTTGCTGGCCCCCCCTCTGACTCCTTAAAAAAAGAAAAAAGGCTCTTTGTTGGAGCTTTTAGTGCGGTGGGAGTTGCAAGGGAGGCAGACCAAGCGCTTCGGGGCTGATGGAGGTTTCTCGGCCTGTGTGTGTTCCGGGCTGTAAGGCGGTAGTGGAGCAGCACGGTTTTGTGATGGTGCTGCGCTGAGGTAAAGGAGCAAGGTGAGCGAGTGGCAATGGTGATTTGAACCTCATCTCGCGAGCTCGCTCTTACGCAAGAAATCTCTGAGGAACTGGGACCCAAGGAATCTTCTCTCAGAACTTAGCAGCAGCTTTGTGACTGGTCCATAAATAACACCTTTCCCCCCCCCTTTCTCTTATGCTGCATTTGATGTGTTGGCTGCACTCCGACTGAAATCAATAGCATTTTCCCCCTCACTTGGAGTCTAAGCACACTATTCCTATGTGTATTCATACAAATTTTCCCACCCAGTTGATATCCACGCTCCTGTCTCCTTGCTACAAGCACTGCTGAGCACTGACTCTATAATAAGAATTGCAAATACCTTTACTCCTGTTTTAAAGGAAACCTCGACAACATACTGCTGGCAGGACAGCTCGGTTACTTTGCTAACACCTAATTGAGAGAAGGATGAGGATGGGGCAGGAACTGCTCCAGATCTTACTGTTTGGCCCACCAGAGGCAGACTGATATGTTTCCCTCTGGCTTTTATTAGGATTTGTCTCAAACCAGGAAAAGAAGACAAAAACCCCAGCAGCTTAAAAAAAACCCCCAATATCCCCAAAGCCTACCCGTGTTGAGAGTTGACTGACTACAGGGTTTTGAATAGCCTTAAATAAGTGCTGCCAGTTTCTAGCAAGTGGTTTACTTAGATGATACTGTAAGTGTACAGATTGACTTGACCTCTGTCTTATCAACGCATGGCAGTAGCTTCCAAGCTAAAACCTAAGTGGATCTCGGAAAGGGAGAGACATTGTGAGTATATCAGTAAAACGGACATCAGATTACTCGTTCATATAACACTCTAAGCAATGCCCATTCAATCAGTGCAGAGACGTACTGATTTTAGTAGGGTTTGCATCAGGCCCTTGAAAAACCTGTGTGCTAAAATATTGTGGCGGGTAAGTGCATTTTACAAGGGCTTTTCTGAATGCTTAAGCTGCCCAGTTTTCTTTCTTGTTAAGGATCTTATCACTGCCACAGTGGGAGAGGAAGAAATGTATTTCATAGATGGAAATGTGCTTCAAGTGAGCTGGTTTTGTTTGGTTGGGGTTTTTCTCTGTTTTTTCTAACTGCAAGTTTGTTGGCATCTGCTGGAAAAATGACTACAATGTTTATTTTACATTTACTTTTAAAGCTGTAGGTTTTAATATCCTCTGCAGTTTAATCAAGTGAATATAGAGAAATTTACATAGCAAACTGCTTGACCACTTTGGTGTGTGAAGTTGATTAGGCCAGTAATTCTGAACCTTCTTCATGCTCTGAATTATGTTTCATAATAAATGAAAGCACAAAATAACAAGATCCAAAAAGAGTGGAGTTAAACTGGTTGTGAAGCATCACTGGCAAATACCATCTGCACAGTCATATTGGTCAGTAATATAAAGGATTCCCAATTCCCCACCCCTCTACTCAATACGTACAAAGAAATGAACTGCTTTCAAATTTAAAATGACCAGATACCAGCAGGGAGGAGGGAAGGAGGCTTTTGCACATCCCAGTTTAAATGTGATAGAGCTGGGCAGGAAGGAACAGATGCATGCCAGTCCCCCGTGGCTGCTGAGCAGAAGGCTTTTTGTTCTGCAGGGCAAGATCAGGTGGAGAGGCAGGGCCTGTGCTGGACGAGGAAAGGAAAGCAAGCTCCATCTGTGACAGTGAAGCCTGTGAGGCTAAGCAGCTTTCTGAAAGGCTTCCACTGAAATTTAGCAGCCCCTGGTGTGTTCTGGCAGGGACTCATACTTGTTGGTGAGCTGCCTGAATCAGGGAGTGATGCTGAAATCCCTCTGTCCCTCTTCCGAGTACTCACCTCTGTGTGTGCATGTGGCTACATGGTGTTCTACCAAAGACTCATTCTACTTACTAGCTCGGATACAGTTGTGGTGGTTTTTTAGTCATTACCGCTGAAACCTGAATAGCCTAGTGAATGCCCCATCCCTGGAGGTGTTCCAAGGCCAGGTTGGATGAGGCTTTGAGCAACCTGGACTAGTGGGAGGTGTCCCTGCCCATGGGAGGGGGTTGGAACTCGATGGTTTTTAAGATCCTTTCCAACCCAAACCATCCTATGGTTCTATGATTCTATGCCTCAGGCTGTCAGTGTCTTGTCAGCGGGCATGCAGCTCCACTGGTATAAAGTCCCCAACAGCTTTGGGAACAGTACACACTCTAATTCTGTCCACACTGAGATTTGTGCCAATAAAGGTCTTTAGTAAAATATACTGAATGCTCATAAATGTAGTTATATCTATGTATAAGTGTGTGTATATAAATATATAGGGGTGTGTATATATATAAAGAAAAATCTAGTTTTGCTTCTTTGCAAATGTTTCACAAAGGTGTAAGTTTGGATCTTCTAAATGTGGAAGTTGTCTGGTTTGAAGTGCATTGGTAGAATTAACGCAATTTGGGGCCTGCAATACTGTCATAGCAGTGTTTCCTATTCATAGTTATTCTTCTAGATTAAGAACAAGTAAACTCACCTTTTTGGAGTTTGTAACTATGTGGCAGGGACTGCACAGATCTAATGGCTTGTTGGCACCAGGAGGGAAGTGACCTGCTCCCACCGTTTCCTACGAGGCTCCAGAGTGGGTGATCTTGCTCTGTCCTGTACACTCACTGTCTCCGTTGCTTGTCTGCCCCCAGTTAAAGCTTGCTCAATTCACTCACACAGCAGAAGACTACTAGTACTAAGGCTAATGGCAGAAAAAAGTAATGTTCTTTGCCAGATTAATCAACTGGATTATTTCCCACGTGTTTCAAAGAGCAATAGAGGCAGTGCAAGGGGCCAGGCAAGGCAGCCTGGAGAGGGAAAAGGGGATGCACTACCTGTTTTGGAGGCCACAAGCCACCAGCTAGGTGCAGGATGAGGCTGGGCAGCACAACAAAGGCATTTTTGTACCAGAATTGCCACATTTGCTTTCCCAGTATGGTAATTTCAGTGAGGCTGTAAGAAGATGTCATTTTTTCACATACAGCTTTTGGACTGTTTGTAATTGTCTTCTGGCTGAAGACTGCTGTTCCCATCAAGCTGCCGGTCTGTGGGAGCACATCCTAATTCTTTTCAGGCAAAAATCAGGCAGGCTGGTTTGAATAGTTGCAATTGTCAGTCTGAGCTCATCTGAAGTGAAAGGAGGAGTGCTCGCTGGAATTTGTCCATAGGCAGTTGGATGAGGCCAGCAACCAGCAGAGGGGCTCAGGGTGGTAACAGATTTTACTGGCACAATCAGATTCAGAAGATGACATAAGTTCACAGCCAAAAAAATCACCTCTAGATCCAAAATACATCATACCCTTACAAAAAGCAGTATTCAAGCCTTTTTTAGAGTAGCACCCAGACTACTTTAATGTACTTTTTGTTGAATTTTTCTGCTTGTAAGTTGCACTAATCTTCGGATCCTTATACCAACTTGAGTCATGTCTGTCAGTAGTCAGTCTGAGGGCATCTGAGCATGTGAAAAGGAGTCAGAGTACAAAGACTGGACTTTGAGTTGTGGAGTTCACCTTGCCATCTGCCTGACAGTGTCAAGGAAATGCAGGAGTAAGGGCATGCTGAGTAGAATTCCCCAAGAAACATAAACCCAGTGGAGCTCTTGAGGAAGGTGGTTGCATTTTTCACGTATGCTAGAAACCAGAACAAGTTTGGGATTTTTTTAGCTGAATGAAGTATACTTCAAAGGAACATTGTGAGAATGGATTTTGGCCTTCTGGAGCTAATACTAAATGTAGCTCTCAGTGTGGTCTTTCTTTTCTCTTCTTTTAATGCCCTTCCGTCTGTCTTGTTAATTATTAATCCAATGTGTTGAGAGCTACATTCTTTTGAGCTACTCCTCCCATGTTTCCAACCTGGGCAACTTGTCTTGCATTATTAGTCTGTGGACAAAAATTGCTCCTTCATAAAATATTGTACTCTGGAAGGAAACCCAGGCGGCAGAGTGTACAGAAGGTGTGTCATCCAGGCCTTGTGGCATGTTACGAGAACTGCCTTGCTTATCCATTATGCTGCTTTCTTAAATGACCTCGGCAGCATTCAGCAAAATGGCCTCAGGTTGTTGTGGACTTTGTGGTCTTTTCAGCACATGCAATTAATCAGGAGGGGAAAATAAATCTAACATCAGAATGAGTATTTTACTGGAACTGAATTGCAATTTCTGTGCATAATTTAACACTTTGGGGAGTGAACGTTCTCTGCTTGCTTGAAATAATTTAGAGGTGGTTTTGAAATAGAACACATTTATGTAAGGACGTCTTGGGATTAAAGATCTCGTATTTAGTTTTCTCCAACATTATGTTTCTGTCTATAGGATGTGCCATGCAGTAATTTCTAAACTCTATTCTGCAAACCATTTATCTAATGAATAGACTCAAGATAGTTCTCCTGGCGTAATTTCATTTTTTTCCCTGTAAATAAGGGGCTGTAGGATAAAACTTAATGCAGGGTAATTCTGTGCATGTTTTATAGATAGGAAAACTGAGGAGAAGTTTGGCTGGAAGGGGCCTCAAGCTAGTGGTTCACGTGTTTTAGTACTTAGCAAGGATAGCAGCTGTTTTCACACATGGATTTCCCCAAGGTTGCAACTTTCAGAGTTACAGATCACTTTGTAAAGCTGTCCAAAAGTTACCCAATTAACCTGCACCAGACTCGAGCGTATAGTTCAAAGGCTAAATATATAGTTCATTCTGTGTCCTCTCCTCCATTAGTAATACTGCCCAATTTATGGGCCCTTAGTGAGAGACCCCACACTGGCAAAGCTGATAGTGCTTTTTGGTATGGTATTTGCATGAAATGTAGTGTGAAATTTGCAGATATGTTCAGGCCCGTTGACATGTGCTATTTACAAACACCTTTGTACTGGCTTCTTTCTTGTTTCTTCTGAGACTAGGTAGCTTATTTGGGATCAGATGTTGTTAACCTGATCCTTTGAAAAGCTCACTGATTGTGTTCAAGGGCCAAAGGATTTCTCGGCACGCACCACCACAGCAGGATCTTGAGCAGTAGTGATAGCATTTAGAGATCACTTTTTGCTGTGACGATGTTGTGACGTTGACTCAGCTAAGAAATGGCAGTTGTAATAAGTTTTTGATAAGCTATGGCTTATTTATTTTACAGTTAAATAAAACCTGTTGGGTAGGTTAGGGTGTAGGTTGCCACACTTCAAACTACAGTAATTTACACTCAGTATTTACCTTCATGCTTGTTACCTGTAAGAGCAGAAGTTTTGAATTTCTCCAGGACGAGGAACCTCCTTGGTTAGCACAGAAATGCATTTTCAGATTTCTGGGTCAAGCATATTTTCTGCAGTGTCAAGTGGCATTCTGGTTGTACCCATTGCATGAATGGAGCAGTGCTGCATCACCCTGGGACACCTTTTCTGCTGGTGACTTGGAGTGCAGAAAGCAATAGCCAGTGAGTTACTTCACTGAGTGAGTCTGAGGGTCATACCTGAGAAATGGTTTAGGGGCCATACAAGTGTTTAAGTGGAAACAAAGAGGCACCAATCTAAGACTGTCACTTAAGAGTCCCTTGCTCAGCTGCCACTGAACTCCAGAGGTGTCCCCACTCATGTCATGCTGCCCTGTTTGACTGTGCGGTGTCTGGCACCTGGGGTTCTGCCTCGGGCACTTGTGTGGCTGTCCCAGTCTGAGCCATCCTGTGCCTGCCCCAGTCTGAGCCATCCTGTGCCTGCCCTTGGCAGGGCACAGCTGAGCAGGGTTTCCACAAGAGGCAGCCCTTCACCTGGCTCGCTCTGGGGCTGCTCGGGAGGCAGCCTTGACTCACACTCAGCATTTGCTGAGAGCGTCAGGGTGTTTTGGTCACCTCCGTCAACTCTGCAGAGAGGATGTAATACCCAGTGGTTATAGCACCTGCACAGATATGAGACATAAGGAGGTGTTGAGCCCTCTCAGGCAAAGGAGGTTCAAAACCCTACCTCCCCTTCCCAGGGATGTGCTCTTACCACCATAATATCAGGTATTCTGAATAAGGGCCCTCTTTCCCTCTGCTTCTGAAGGCCCTGGAGTTTGATTTATATTTTTTACTCCAAATTTCCTAATATTCTTTTTTTCAGACAAGGTAAGTAGCTTAGCTGTCAGAGTTGGCATTTCTTATCCCATTCCAGAGAACAGGCTCCTGAAGATGAGGTACGCAAGACTTTCATTGGACCCAGCTTGGTGCATTTTCATTTGATGCCTTGAAGCTGAATCGCTGTTGCCCAGTGGAAACCTGTAATACTGAAGCCTGAAACTGATAGCTTGCTTGTGGGGTTACGCAGTCAGGTTCCTGGTTCATCAGATAAGGCTAACCTGATTTTCCTATTGATCAGCTAGGCAAGAATGTTCAGCCTGCTGGGTTCAGGGTATGGGGTATTCGGGTCTGGAGCAAAGCATGTTCCTATCTGGGCAGGATAGTTCAGCACTCCCCTGCTTGCTTCCCTGCTCCATGGAGGCTCCCTGCAGGGTCTCCCACTGATCTCCAAATTCACAAGGAGGCTGCTGTGTTTTGTTATTTTCCCCATTTTGGGCCTCTGTTGGAGGAATATCCAGACTTGGCTTTCCTTCTGCCCCACCCTTGGTACAGCCCTGAATATACTAGTGGCCCATGATTCCAGGAGAGCCCCAGAAGGGAACCACAGGATTGATTTTGGCGGCAAGTGATCAGAACTGAGATCTTTTTAACTGGTATCACAGCTGTAATAGTTGTTTTAGAGGGGTGATTGCTTGCTTGTAAAGCAAATTAGAATTTTGTCAGGAATTAATTTGACCAAGTGTTCTTACTAAACCTCACAACAGACAAGAAAAACACCACCACTACAAGCTCAAGTTTAGTCTGGAGAGCTGTTGTTAATATTCAGGGGAAAGGTACTTCTGCAAAGCAGACAAAATCTGCATTAAGCTACCTGCATACCTGCAGAGGCACACGGAGGAAGAAGAGCATGTTTTACAGAGTGGGGAAGTGTTACATCCAAAACAGTGGTTAACTTGTGAGATTGACTGAATATTTTGAGCACTCCTATCTTGCCTGGATGGGTTGTGTTCATGGGCTTGGAGCGTGAATTCTTGCACAGTCAAATCTGAAATTAGTTTTCTGCGTGTGCTTACTTGTACAACTGAGGAAGTGCACTGACTGAACATTGTTGCCCAGGCACCTCAAGTGCTTGCAGAAGCCTACCACAAAAAAAGCTGTTAAGACTGACAAAAAGATTAACTGAACACATTACAACATTTGTATTTTCTCCTCTACCCCCACTATAACAATATCTTGTAGCTGGCATTTGCATGAAAAATGCGCAGACAAGGAATACAGAAACAAAAACACAGCAGTTACTGACTGATTCAGTAAACAGTTCACACATACAAAAAGTTAAGGCTAACAATTTCACATGGACAGATGCTGTTCTGTAATGTGTTATCCCTCATCAAACTGTGAAGTAATGCGAAGATGATACGCTGACAGTTCCTATCATTATCTCATAACTCTTGGGCTTTATTGCTGGGCTGTTGCAAGTTTACTGTGTCATCTTGGGCAAGTGATTTGAGCCTGTGGTGCCTCGGTTTCCCCTGCTGCAAAATGGAGGCAACGCCTACTACACAGGACTGATTTGGCTTTGGGAAGCAGCTTGCAAAAGCAACTTGAGAGCCTTTGTTGAAACAGCCCACCTGTAAGATTGCAAAATGTAATTCCACAGATTGTTTCTACAAAGATCATAATGAAAAACTAGCCTAATTTCTCAGAGTCTAGACATAAGTCCAAGGTCCTGGCCAATACCAACTGTCTCTGTAAAGTGTACAGTGTGGTATTTGAGGTGTTGCTGAAAACATGTCTGCCACTACACTTTCTGTTCAGCCATGGCCATTAACAGCTAGTTCATTAGGACAAAGGCTCTCGCATCTGTAGCATAAAACACAGTGAACTTCTGCTGTGTCTTCTTTGTTCATTTTGTATCACACAGTAAGCAGAGCTTTCCTTCCTTCCCTCCCTCCCTCCCATTCCCATCCATCCATCTATCCATCCAGATAATGTAGTTTTGGTGGGGGCAGGGACCTCTTTCTGAGTTCATTGGATACTTTAATTCAAAACGTGTAAAAATTGTTCGAAAAGTTAAATGTTTCAGTTATTTTTAAATACTGTTTTTTGTTTTGGGAATTACTAAAATAAAATAATAGCAAGATTTAGGACTCTGGAAGCAAAAACCTGTCCTATTTGAGATTTTTTTTTTAATTTCTTTGATCTGATTTGAAAGTGTTGGGTTTTTTTTTTTATATATCCATACAGAAGGCAAATGAAAAAATCAAAAAGGCATGCTAATCATTGTGAGGCATTATAAATTAAAACGTACTTATACTGATGGTAAGGGAAAACAAGAGTCTGAAAATAAGAGCTAATTCAAACCAGAAACTGAGATCCAAACACTGAACACTTTTGAGGACTTTTGAAATCCAAACACTGGTACTGCAGACTTTTAAAAAATAATGCAGAACCATGTGAAATGTCAAAAATTGTGGGTTTTTTTAACATTTGGCTCTCTATTCTTCAGCCTTCTATCCTTTGTTGTCTTTTTCCAGTGGCCACTTAGGCAGGCTCTTCCTCCCAAAGAGTTGCTACAGAAGTAAAAACAAAAATGGGAGGCCTGTTCTGTCAGTAGAAAATTTCCCCTGAATCTCGTATCACATGGTGACAGCACTACTCCACTCGACAATACTGTCTTCTGCTGCATTGTGGGTGGTCAGTCTGTTTGTAGTGGATGTATCAGAGGGCAATACAATTGGCTTTGATGTGGCCTGGAGTAGGATGTATTACCACCCTGGCTTTGAGAAATATCAGTGGAAGGTGCTTTTGATTAATTGCTATTATTTACACAGTCATTATTTCAGAGTATTCTCATATAATACTGAAAATGTCCCACCACTCTAAGCTGTGGAAAACGTGGAAAACCTGCTGTATTACTGAGGTTTTGGGAGAATGGCACGGATGATTTCTCTTATTAATTTTTTTTACTTATCATATTATCTTGTGATTTTATAGATAGTCTAGTCTCTACTTTTATTTATGCGAGACCTTATCAACAGCTTTTCATGTGTTTTGGTTTTAAATAGAGACAGTAGTAAATGGAGGGTATGGCCTATCTTTCTCTTGTTGTTATCTTTTTAAACGCATAACTTAGGCATGATAAGGGAGAGAACATCCCAGAAAGTTCTCTCATGGGGACTTCAAAGTCGTTTTAGCCCCCGATGGCATTCTCTTGTGTGGTTTATTTGGGGGTGAATATTGGGAAAATGCCTTTGGAGATTTTGTTATAGTTTTGATCGCTAAAAAGTGATCAAAGAATGGATGTTTGGCTCGAGGGTGGAAATGAGAAACAAAGAGACTAGTCACCCCTCCCCAACACTGACCCTTTGATGCATGTGAAGCTGTTCAAAGGGAACATCACACGGTAGAACTGGCTTTCTTTGGAGTCCCATGCTGCAAAAGAAAGCAAAGCAATCATGATTTGCCTGTGGTCTTTCTGCCTTACTCCCAACATGGGTACATGCCAAGCATGGAGACGATGAATGGGAGAGAGGTTACTCTGAGAGTGTTTGCCTACTCCTTTGGAGATAATCCTCCAGCTGTTTTAATTTATGCTGAACACAGGGCTGGCCCTGCGAAGAGCCAAGCATTAGAAACCACCGTGGTGGTGCAGAATAAGGGAGGTGCCTTGATGTAGAGTCTGACACAAGCCTGGAACAAATCATATGAAATCCTTTCAGCTCTTTGAGCTTCATGTGAAGGTATTAAGGGTGAAACTGATGGCATTAAAACCCTTTCTGCTTTCTTAGTTGCAGAGCAGGCTGTTTACAGCAAAGATTATAGACCATGGAAAATTGATTCAGGGAGCATTGACCTTGAAGCATGCTGCATTACGCCGTTGAAATCATTGTAGGACCATTAGAACCGAGTACCGATTGTGCATGTTTTCAGTGCCACAGAGAACATAAAGAGACTTTGCCTATCCAAAGGGAATTGCCAAGATAGACCCGTTGTAGAGCTAAATTTCACACTTAAAGAATAACTAGTTTGTAGTCAGACACATATTTTTGACAGCTTATATAATGTAACTTGAACGCACTGAGGTAAACCAGCTGATGGGCTCTTTGGTGATGTAGCAGAAAGGGATTTTTTCCAGGGAGTGTGCTGGAAAAAAGTGGTTTGTTCCCACACAGAAACTCCTGCTCTCCTGTAACTACACTGGCTTAATTTTTAAGTGCAGACCAGGACAAAGAGTTAGCACTTTTACAATTATCAGTTGTAAATAGACATGATGTAATGACTAACTTTTACTCATGCAAGTTCTATTTTCTGCCTAATTTACATGTGTAATTGCATGTACATGCTGAGAAAGTAAATGAGCGTGTGATTCTTAAAACCCATTCTATAAGGTAAATTTTCTTCCCCCTCTTCCTTTGGAGTGAGAGTCTGAACTTCTTCACTGGAACTTCAGCAGGATGTTCCTGAGCCCTCAGAGGCTAGCACCAAAGCTGCTAATCCTTCCCAGACAGCCTGATGCAGTTGGAGTGGATGGTTATAAAGCTCAGGGATGCTCTGGTCTGTGTTGGCTCTCCTGTCCTAGAAATGTGTTGCTAAAACTGCAGAGGTTATGCTGTCACACTGATGGTGAAGTAGGTGACCTCTGTAACCTTGACTTTGAGGCAAACTCATGTCAGTTCTTTGGATGTTGGCAATGTTGTATATGTCTATTAAGTCTAATTGGATTTTTAGGTCTTGCTGCTGTTGTTATTGTTGTTTTATAGTGATGAGTTCAGCTGCAGTTCTAGATTTCAACTTCTCAATTTTTTTAGTTGAGATTAAAGTCATCACCGCAATGGGTGGAAGCGTAGAAAACAAAATGGGACAATATGTTTAAACATAGGAGATTGAATACTGTATTCTTTGTGTGATATTCCGTGATGGGAGAAATATTGTTGTTTGATATGAAGGGTGGTACTAATGAAGGTGAGGGTGATGCTGTAGGGCAGGAGACGTGGTCTTTGGATAGTCTCCAAAAATTTAGCAGTACTTTGGCAACAGAAGTAGATGCAGGAGGGGACTGTATAAAAGCTAGCAAGGAGAGGTTTCCATGAGACACTTAGATGAATGTACAGAATTTTGGAAAGTAAAGGAAAAAGGAAGAGTCATTCTTGAGGAAGACCTCATTAGGAGACAGAAGAAAGCCGCCTTCTGTTCTGCCAAGAGCAAACACAATTTAGGTGGGGCCACACAACAGCTGGGCTACATGTGCATGGTGTGAATGCTGCCCTGTAGCCTATTTCCTTGTGAATCTGCTTCTGGCTAGGGGGTGCAGTCTTGGCTCTAGTGTAATAGCTGGAAGCACATGGGCAAGAACTGTAGTCAGTACAAAATTTCACTTAAGTCACTCATGGCTTGTAGGTGTAGGAGCTTGCTTACCTACTTTTGATTGTAGCATCTGGGCCTTAGCTGGCAAAAATTCTTCTGAATTGCTACTCCTGGAATCTGTTATTTCTCAATCTTTCAAACATGCCAGAACTTGGCTGGCAATATGCTATTCTTGCTGGACAGGAGCATATAAAAATTTAATAGAAACCTCTTTGATCAAACTAATCACTTGATTAGATTTCTCCCAGGGAACTGATTTGGTGTAATAATCATAGTGAATGGAAGTGGCTCTTGCTTCACTGAAACAGGATTGTTCTGCTGCAGATCTGCTCATTGACAGGACTCTTTGATCAGTGTTCAAGGGTTACGCTAATGGAAGTTAGCTGGTGTGTAACCAGGTGTTGAGTAGATATTACACTCACAAGTACATTTTTGATGAGGGAATGAAGAGATGAAGGTGAAATGTGAGTCTGGTTTTGCTCTTGTCTTTCACGTAATCATGGCGTTCTCCTGCAACTTTTAGAAAATCTAACCTCTGAAATTATTTGCCTCTGAAATATCTGAGGTAACACACCTTGCAGAGATAAACAGGGAGTATGGGAAGCAGCGGGTGGTTAGAGCAGGTGACCTGGGTTCTGTTTGCAGCTCAGATACTGATTTTTATGTCCATTTAAGAAGTTTACATACAACTTCCTGTGCCTTATATTTTTATATATATGGGGATATATATATGAGGATTTTTATATATATGGAGCTCATACTATTTCCTTTATTTAAAAATAGTAATCTGTAATCATTGGACAATGGGCTATTTCAGTTAAAAGTAATGTGCATGGATATTAACCTGTATAGCTCCCTTGTGATAGGACATAGACTCTTCAGCGTATTTTGGATGGGCCAAGTCATCTGGTGCTTCACCAAGGTACAGTCAGACCTCCCCAGGCCAGGTTCCTCTTCATCTGAAGGACAAGAAACCAGTCCAGCAGGGGTTAACGTAGTGATGACCTTTGCAGCTGAACTCCAGAAAGAAGGGAAGCAGGTGGAGAGAAGTGCTGCTATTCCAAAGGCAGGAAAGGCTCTCTGTTGCAGAAATTAAAGGTTTCTGTGCTCATTTGCCTCCTGAGAAGCTCATTGTACTTCATTTTCTGTCTTGCTCCCTAGGGAAGGAAGAGCCGTTTCTAAACTCAAAGGTATCCTGGAAAAGATAGAGACCATTCTCTGTAATGAGAGCAAACAAAGCACAGACTGTGCAGAAGTGCCTGAATATGAACTAACTTTCCTATATTGAAGACTCACCTATGCCTGACATAGCCTTGGATCAGCTCTGACTTCAGTCTAAGCTAAAATGAGTGGGTTTTGTCCCAATTTAACTTCCATTCACTTAAATGGAAGCTTTTTTCCCTGGGAACAACGGAGAGACTTCTGTAAATCTGTATTTTTTTCAGATATATTTCTGTAGGGGTGCAGAAAGAAGCTTAATTGATTTGTGTAAAGTCCAGGAATCATAAACTCTAAAAAATATTCCAGAAATAATATCATTACCCATTTTTACTGTCAAACCTTTTTTCCTTAGAGACCTAGAGGGCTGACAGCCTCTCTTTAATGTGACATTCGGTTTTTGCATCTCTGCCCAAAGATCTGAAAACAGACTGTATGTTCACTGCAATTATGAGTCAGCTTTTACTGATGGTGACTCAAATATGCAACTCCGGCACCTGCTTCATGTCTGTCTGGGTTTCAGATAGCGCTGGTGGTGGCACAAAGGTAAACATGAGTGTGTTCCTTCCCAGAAGCTATTTGCTCAATGCTTTGGATGATAAAGAACAAAAAGCTGCTATAAAAATGTGCTTACAAAATCACATCCGTAATAGTGGGACTTTGTAGGGGGTGTCTTACATCACTTGCTTCATAGAGGGAGCGGCCTTAGGACTGGATGCCAGTGACTCTAACACTTCCTTTTGTGTCTCATTTTGCCTGTTCTATGCACATTCAGGGGGAAGGAGGAGGGAGAATTAAGGTAGCTAATTGTATTAACACTAGTGAGGCACCTTGTGGATGAAAAGTGCTATTTAAGTGTTCAATATTATTATTATCAAGGGAAAAAAGTTACTCAAGAGAGGAAACTGTTCTGCATCCTGCCCAGTCATACAACTGCAGACATGTGAAGAGGAGGAGAGGAAAATCAAGGAACCACTTTATGGTTGTAAACAAGGAGGTACCAAGTGTTAAATTTAGATACATAATGCTGGTTTTAATTTACCCTGGCAAATGTACAATGTACACCTGCAAATAACACCCCCAAACCCAGAATTGGTTGCTCAGCTTTCCTATGTATATTATTGCTTTAAGTAATTAATTACTTTTGTGTGAAATCTCAGTTAGGAGCCAGCACTGCATGAAATAGGCATAGGTATCTGTCTGAAGTGTGGTTGCTGATGTGCATGTTCATGTGAGAAATAAGTTCAAGTGCAGGGCAATGCTCCTCAGTGAGTATTGCACTTGGTCCCACCAGATGAGAAAAGGCATTTTACACTTTCTCAGGGACAGTTATGACACATCAGGGCTGTCAAAGGGATTAGTATTTCAAAAAAAGGTACAGCTTCAGGAGGTGAAATTTGAAACTAGTTCTTTAAGAAGAGATCTATAACAACTGGAAGCAGGGCCAAGATGGTAGCGATGCGAGATGTGAATCTGAGCAAGTCCCCAGATAAACCCCAAACAAAAGTAAAACTACAGAGCTGGTGTGGTTCTACCACCTGCAAATTGTGCCTGAGGGCAGGAGTGTGTACAAGGATCAAGTCCTGACCATGTGGGTTAAGAGTGGATTTACAGCTTATCAGCTTATGGGGGGAAGGGGAAGAAGAGGATGATTTAAGGGTTTGATCAGGGGATAAATGGTTTTATTTCTGTCTTCTTTGTCATCTCTGCCTTTATAAATCTTTGCACATATTATGGATTTTGGATAGCCTTACTGTGGCTATGTTAAAGGCAATTGCAAGGGAAGGGTCTACCATCAAGATATACCCTACCTGCATGAGTATCAGTCTTAAAATGAGGATACTAGAATGCTGTGCTCAACAGCTCAAAACCTTTCTGTAGGATGTCCAAAAGCTCTCCAGTGATCCACATGGGCATGTTTATGTCTCATAATTCAGGAGTCGATGTATGAGTGTTTTCTGGTGGCTGGCATTAATCATGATAGTCAGAACAATGTCAGAAGCCCAGTGCTATGGAAGGGATTTTATGGTTGTGGTAGAATTGCATTGGTGTTTGTTTGCCAGTTAGCATGAATCACAGTCTACTTCTGATAAGTCCAGTGACAGCTGTAGTGTTTCAGTCACAGAAAGGGAAAAATACAGTAGTTTTATTTTCTAGTTTATTTTGGGTGTACACCTTTGCTACCAGAAAATACAGTTTCAAGAAGAGGCATTCTTCCAGGGAGGTGGGGCATGGGCACAGTCACAGAGGAAACCTTTGGGAGAAAAAGGTATTTTTCTGCTTATCCTAAGAGGTGCTTGTTTTGGTTTCTCAGGGAACAGGAGATACCATCTTGCACTTTGCATGTGTCACAAGAAAAAGAGTATTGTAACTGAGGAGGAATAACCCTGTGTACCAGTACAGGTTGGGGACCAACCAGCTGGAAAGTAGCTTTGTAAAAAAAGGACTTGGTGTTGGTGGACATGTTGACTATTAGCCAGCAATATATCCTAGGGACAAAGAAGGCAAGAGCCTTCCTGAATGCATTAGGAAGAGCATTACCAGGAGGTTGAAGGAGGTGATCCTTACTTTCTGTTCAGCAGTGGTGAGACACATCTGGAGAGCTGGGTTGAGTTCTGGGACCTCCAGCATAAGCAAGGCATGGAAATACTACAGCAAGTCCAGCAAAGGGCCCCTAAAATGATTAAGGGATTGAAGTGTTTGTCGTACGAGGAGAGGCTGAGAGTGTGAGGCTGAGGAGGCTTGGTGGATTTTATTGGTGTATTGATAACTGACAAGAAGATATAAAGAAAATGGAGCCAGGCTCCACAGGCCCAATGGTGGCCAGTGACAGGACAAGAGGCAATGGGCACAAACTGAAATACAGGAAAATCCACTTTAAACATAAGAAAAAGCCTTTTTACTGTAAGGGTGATCAAACCCTGGAACAGGTTGCCCAGGGAGATTGTGCAGTCTCTGTTATTGGAGATACTCAAAACCCAACTGGGAATGGTCCTTGATCAGCCTGCTCTAGGTGACCCTGCTTTGAGCAGAGGGTTGGACTAGATGCTCTTCAGGGGTGCCCGGAGAACTGATTGGCTTCCTGTAAGACCAGCTAGACAAATCATGGTGTACCCTGTGGGAATATGTGTGAAGTCAATAAACCAGACTGAAAAAATTAGAAAGCTCTTCAGACAGAGAGGCATTGATAGCGTGAGGAAAAGCCATAATGAACTCAGAGTATTGCTAATTGCATGTGACCATACAGAGTCTGTTGGGTCAGGTTTATCCCTGGTTGGTCAGCCACGATTTGAGATATACAAAAGTATCTTTAGCTTACCTGTCTGGCTGTGTGGCAAAAGGGACTGAAATGAAAGCAGGCAACATGGGAGGCTTAAGTCAGGTGTGGGAAAAGCAGACGCCCACCAGGAAGCCTCAGAAGCGAGGTTTGGGGAGGTGAGTGGAACTGCGGGAACAGGGACAAGGAGCCAGACAGGCCAAATAGGACACATTGCAACAGAGGCAAATTAGCATCCAGCATCTCAGGAGCAGCTCACCTGTTGCATCATTTGTCTGTAGGGGACAAGGAAGACTCCTGTCGGGGTGATGCCTCATGCCTTTCAAAAGGCTGACTGATGACTCCACATTACCTAAATTAACTCTCACAGTGAGAAGGAGCAGGTTTGGCTGTTTTCAGACCTCTAAGTCCATAGTGAGTATTACTTACAGAAGGTCCTTTTGCCAAAGTTTTGCAGTGTTCCAGGGACACTTCACCAGAAAATCTGAAGCTTCAAGAAGCAAAAGGATGCAAGTATCGTGCGAGTATATGTTATATTTCATATCTATGCTAAGAAATTAGTTAATAACAAGAGAGAAGTAAGAAATAATGCATTTTGCCTAACAGGGGACAGAAAAGAAAGATATCTAAGGTTATCTACCCTCTTCAAGAACACACCCAGAGAAGCAAAAGCCCCTTGCTCTTTCTCCCTTCTCCACATCTAGCTGACAATCTGTAGAAACTTGCTAAAAAATACATTCACACATTCAGTCCTAGGATACATCCTCTGTCTTTAGATTGTGTTCAGATAGGAAAATCTCAGCCTGGGGAGATATTCTAGCTTTCATGTTTCTCCCCACATTTATTTATGTACCCTATATTTACCTCCAATTTATATTTAAGGCAGGCAACTGGATTGAATTCTTCCATTTCTACCCTTTTCATCCCCTCTGAATATTGATCAGAGAACAATTTCATAATTTCCCATTTATTAGCCAGGCTCAGTCACCTTCTGGGCTTGATCCCTGATAAAGTGGTAACCCATGAAGATTTAAACTGCTCTCTGCCTTCCTTGGCATTGTGCTGACCTTAGTCTGAGGTGTGTCCTCCCCAAATGTATAGATGTGTGAACTGAGCCTCATACTTCATGAACGCTCACATCTGGGGTCCATGCACCGAGCTCTTGATAGAAACTACATCCTCTGGCAGTCAGGCACTCAGGCACTCTGGTTGAGATAGGGTGTGGGGTGAAGAACATCCCATTAGAGAGAGACCTCTACAAACAAACAGTTGGTATTTGTGCCACATGGGTGGGATGCTCGGGTGTTTAAGAGGCTTTCCAGAGCACATAAGTATTTCAGAAGCAGTGTGTGCTTTGCTCAGAAGCAGAAATGAGAGGACAAAGTTCTTCATGTTGTGGAGACCCCAGTAGCTAATTAACAAGAACGATACACTCCAGATTGTGGCCTTGACCATACCTTTGCCCTCTGGGCAAAACCTAGAGAATCCAAGGGAGCTCATTGAGCTGCAGTATGCGTGCATAGGAAACTGCCACTGAAGTAACAATTTTTTGTGCTAAAATCTTTTCAGCTTGCTGAGGGAGATTTAATTCTTCCCATATACACATCAACAAATAACTTGATCCCACCCACAAATATGCAAACAAATGTATAAGTTATGCCAAGTATTTCTCCTTTTAGCTGCCAAGTAACAAAGGGAGATTGTTACTGTGGCTTCTATTTTTAAATACTCGGGAGATGCTCCAATACTACTGCTAGAGGGACTATATAATACCTAGACTCAAGCTGAAAGAACTCCAACAGCAGCTCAAAGGCTGGCTGGAATAGCTGAGTGGTGAGACTCTCCGTCTAAATTATGTTAGCAGAACCATACCTTCTGCTTTAAGTGAGTGCACATAACAACCTCCTTGAGCATAGGTACCTTGCTAATTGCAAACAGGCTGCAAATAGCCTAACTGCTGCGCCATAGCTCTGTTGTGCATGAAACCCAGCGCATACAAACGTAGCCCAAACCTTGCCCAGTTGTCCCCCTCCTTACTCTGTTCTGTTTTGGGCTGTGGCTAGGTGTACGGACCAAGCTGTTTCACTGGACAGAAGCTTGAAGAAAAGGCCTGTTGTGCTGAATAGGAGGTGCGTTATGTGACATGCTGTACGAAGGATGTGTGCTTGGAAAGGCTGATGTGCAGAAACCATTAGTAGGGTGTGTCCAGCACAGAGGGAGAGACCCAGCCACAGGAGGAAGGAGCCAGGGAGAGGAAAGCAAGGGAGGATGAGGGTGGAAGGAGCACAGTGGAGGACAGTGGAGACAGTAATTGGGCCTGCGAAAGTCACTTTTGGATATAAAACACCTGAAGATAAACTCAAAGGCATTCTTTGGAGTGTGTGAGGGGCGTGAGAATTGCTCTTAAATGCTGATTTGATCACCTTAGAAGAGCTAGATCTTCAGGCCCAGATGAGCTAACTGAGTGCCAAAACCATCTTTCTGTTCCCTTAAAACTTTGCAGGGCTGGGATCAGTTTAGCTCCAGGGTATTTAATCTCATAGCTTCTTTAAAATGGTCTGCTATGGCAGGTTCCATTGCAGGGGGTGCCTTAGGTCTGTCCTAGTCATTGTCCTAAAGAATTTCTTAATCTGGGTTGGGAGCAGGTGGCCTGAACCATATTTATACCAAACGTGGATTTCTCTTAGTATCAAGAAAATGTCAGCTACTCTTTTGGGACAGCCCTTCACTTTGCTGGTGCAACCCAGAGAGGTTAGCACTACCAGCCAGAGCTGAATTTGGCCTATGATGTTAAAGGGAGTCTAAATCACAGAAGGGAGATTGTGCAGCAGAAGCAAACAAGAGGGTGTAAGTTAAAGACCAGAAATGGACCTTCCTGTTTGCTCTGCCTGTTCCACACCTTTTCTGCCTCCCTGCTTAGCTATACCTGTGGCTTAGCTCCTCGTCTCCCTGCAACCACTGGTTCAAATCCTGGCAGGGTTGACTCAGCTCCTCTGTAATTTTGAGGCTGAACAAAACTTTAAAACCAAAGATTTTGTGGCAAAGTGTTTGCCCCAGTAAGCTTGACTAAAATTGTCCTAATGCTTTTTGTACGTGTCATGCTGAGCTGATTAGTATCCTCTCATTGGTTCTTCATTTCTTCTAATGTATTAATTCTTTTAATTACTTTACTACCTCAGTATTACTGAATTAGTCATGTGTTTTGAGGAAGGTATTGTAGTGTATGTTTACGATCCACACCTTCAGCGAGTGCCAATTGATGTAGTTCTATTGCCATTCCTGGAGTTACAATGAGTTGTGTGAGCTGAAGATCTGCTCATTACACATAACCACTAAAATTCACAACAGTGCTTTGATTTCAGTTTTTGGGTTTTATTAGCTGAGATGGATTATTTACTTTTGAATATGAAACAGGCCTGTAGGCAATTTTAAAAGGATAACTCCAAAATATCTTTTATTATCTGTCAAGCTGGAAGCAGGTTGTATGGAGATTTTGTTGCTCTTCGTTAAGTGAGGGGAAAAAAATACATAGGTGTCAAATGACCCAACCTATGCTTTTAAAAACTCTCTCTACCTTTCTAAACTTAAAAACAACGTTCTATGTTTTTCTTCTTTTTAAATAAAATATTGCTAAAAATATTCTCCTGGCCTGAAAGCTTTGACTGCCAAGATTCAAGTCTTTAAGTACACTTTTGTAGCCAAGTTACAAATCCATGAAACACAGATTTATCACGTAAGTAGAAATTAACTTGAACATTCCTAAGCCAAGATCCACATGATTCCTTTATGCTTCAGAATGAAATGTCTGTTGTTCTCCCCTTTCCCTCCCAACTCTTATAAAGGCTGTCTATAAAAGCTAGGTATAGAGATAAAAGCTTTTTAAAAATATGTCGTAACTCAGGTTGTTAAAAGATAAAGCTCTCTAACAGAAAAACAACTCAAAGCAACTTATCATTCAGTTCTTTTCTCCAAAGGTCTTCTGTGCTCTGAACGAAATAATGAAAACTAACTTATGATGATGTTGATGAGTAAGTGGACCCCTCAGCAACTGCAGCAGCAGCATTTAACTTGTTGCTCAGGAGTCCGTTTAGTTGCCTTTCTGCAAATAAAATTCCAGCCTTGTGGGACAAAGATTTCACTCTCTAGGTCTGTGGGACTCCTGGCAATAACATCTTCATCACTCTTTTAATGTTCTCCTTGGGGGGGAGGTGGTCCCGGCTGTGTACCACAGTCTGAAACCCCTTGGATTACAGTGGTTTTCCAGCACATAAAGCTATCTTTATGGTACCTCGTATGCTCTGTGTCCCAGTCTCGCTTGGACATGAGTTCAGCGCTGAATTCAAAAGTGAACAAAGGCATTAATGAGTAGCTTTTCACAGGGATACATGGATCACACAGCTCTTGGAGAGGCCCTGCACCTGCTCCCCTGAGCCTGCTGCAGCAAGTCCTTTCAAGTTGATTGCTGAGGTCCCCAAAGTTCAAAGGCTTCACCAGCAGTAAGCACAGAGTTTTGAACTGAGCTACTGTGTTTCTAACAGCAAAAATGAGGATGAGGAAGGTAAAGGTAACTGACAGGGTAGTAGCATTAAGTAACCCCCATTGACCCCAGGTGTAACTGGGAATGCCTGGGAAGGCGCACGTCCCAGGCAAATCCAACTTTGTCTGAGCCCTGGGCACCCCAGCTGTCCACCCGTTTTGTCTTAGAGCCCTCCTGCACTTCATAGCCAGAGCTCCCATCCACCAGTACTTCTGTTTCGTTTGCCTAACACCTCCTGCCACGAAAACGTATGCCCCTCCTCTACCACTGCAGAGGCCTTCAACCCTTCCACTTCCCCGCTTCCCCCTTCCTCCTGACAGGATTGTCCTTCCTCCAAAGCCCTTTTCCCACCAGCACACTCCACTCCTTCCTAATTGCAAATCCCTTCCTCTGAGTATGTCCCAGAAGCTTCAACCTCTCCCTAATAGTGCACTGCTTCTGTCTTGTGGCTTCTCCGGCTCTGCCTGCTGAAACACTGCTGCCTCACCTGTTGGGTCTCCTTGCCTGGTACTTGCTGCTGTCATTCTACTGCCTGCCAGACTCAGCCATAAATGCCAAAACCATGGACCCGCTCTCTTGGGAACTGCAAAAAACTTGACCCAGCTTGCAGCTTCTACAAGTATGCCCAGATGGGACGTTGGGAGAAAAGGGCACATCAGAGACAAAACTGGATCTATGGTAGCTCTGTCCAAGAGCCTTGTTTGTTGGTTTGGAGCAGCTTTTTGGAGTTGTAAAAATGATAAGTATTTGTCATTTTTTTTTCCCCAACACAATGGCAGCAGATTAAAGCAGTTTATGGTTTAAGTATTTCTATACCAACATCTCACCAGCGTGAATTTTGCTAAAAAGCTGTGTTTTATCTGTGGGCGTGTACAGTAAAGTCTATGAAATATCACTCGTTTAAGGCGTTCTGAAATGTTTGTGAAAAAGGGAAATCAAGGAAGATCACATTTTATACAGCTGGATAAAGTTGCTGGCAGTTGGTAACATAAAAGAGATAGTAGAGACAAAATAGATTTTTCATGTAAAACTGCCTGAGATTTAAGTAAGCAATTCCAGAGTGTAATTAGGGTGGGAATAACCATCTCCATATAGGAGGTAGTGAGGAACACAAGCTATTACATTATTTCCATGTAGATGTGTCCATACAGCCTTAGCATAGGCTACTTTGGAAATGGATCAAGTTAAACCACAAAAAAGGCACTTTTAGTACAGAATAGGAGTGTCCACGTGGGCACTTAAACCACAATAGCTAAATTCACCCCCTGGAAAGTGTCACAAGAGCTTCCCCAAACAGTAATGCCTAATTCTCGCAAGCTAACTGCAACCGGAGACAGAGACTTGAAGGACTCCCGTGATGGAGAGGTGGTTAGTGTCAGTTGCAGGCTAAAAGCTCTTGAAGTGGCAGAAGAGGAAATGACTCAGGCAGAGAGGAAAATCATCCGATGGCACTGTTTACTAAAGGAGGTAGAGGAAAAATATCCATAACATCATCAAGTCTGTGCAAAATATTTTCAAGGTATCAAATTGCTGGTATGAATTACATATCAGTAGATCAGTAGATCAGTAGATCGTATTTAGAACATAGATAGACAACAGCTGAATTTTTTTTTCCCCAGCCTCCCCTCCCTTTTCCTCTTCTCCCACCCACTCTTTTCCTTCTCTATAAACTTTGTTGGTTCAAATAAACTGAAACATGGATCTTCCCTCACCTCTCATTAGAGTTTGCAAAAGGAAATATCTGCAAGCAAGATGTTATAAAACCAGAACTTAGCCGTGTGCATCCTTCCTCAGTTGTGGATTCAACCTTCAAATTACACATTCTTGGTGCCAGTAGAATATAAAATTTGAGAATCAAACTATAAACACTTTGTTATTTTTTCATAATTCAATTTGTAAATGCACAACTGTTTACATTAGCCTGAAACAATAAACCACAAAAAATGCCTTTAAATTAACAAAAATAGATTTATGCATCATTTACAGAAAATCCTTCACACAAAATGATTTCAGAGCCATGGATGTACACTATGCACTGAGCAATTTTTCTCACACTTTTATGTCTGTGTCTGAAGTAGAGCATATTTTGACAAAGCCTCAGTACATTTATGTTGTACAAACTTTGTCAAACACAGCAATATAGAACCTGCAGCATATTTTTTTCTAACTGAAACAAAGTAGGAAAGCTAGGTAGCCAGTGTGCCTTTATTTGCCGAAATTTGGACAGGATTTTGAGACTAACGTTACTCCTGCTAGGCTAGGAAAGGCTAGGAATAGGCTAGGAAGTAGGATTTAGGTAAAAGGTACAGGGATTTTTATGTAGGAGCCAGCCTCCTACATAATAGACTAAAGGGAAAATAGGGTGTAAGCCTTCACAAACAAAAGCTAAAGCTATGCATAAAATTCTGTGTCTACAAGTTCACATTGACACAAGCACTTCACACTGGTTTTGGTCAATCTTCGTATGTGGGGTAGGGCATCCCACTTTGTTGAGCATAAGTTTGAAAATTGTCCTCCATGCATTAGACTTTGTAAGACTGGCTTCTTTCCTCAAGTTTCTGAGCTACTTGTTTGCCAAAAAAAAATGGAACGTTTAATTTATCCAAAATTTCCCTTGTCTTTCATGCTTGCTTTTATCACAAGTTTACCACTGAAGGAGTATGTTTTGAAAAAGCATGTTTGAAAAAGACAATGGCATCTCTTAAGGGCTGAGGAGTCTTGATGTGACTTCATTAAATGCCATGCAAAATATTTCAAAAATTTGTGAGAACTAGTTCTTGAAATGCTGCTAAAGAAAAGATGCATTCTTACCCTGCCCCCACGCTGCTAAAATTCTGCTTTGCTAGGTTTAACCTTTGTAGCTCATGCATTCAGTGTAGGATTTGAGTACCTCAGTTTACAATAAAATCCAGAAAATTCAAATAGTAGAATTCCTTCTTCTTTTCTTAGAACAGCTTGTTTCATAGAACATGCTTGTTGTTCTCAATAAAAATATCTTGTTTCTGCAGTCTAATCCTCTACTTCTGTTCAAGACAGATCTTCCCTCACTTCTGTCGTAATACAATTGCTAGACACAAATGCATTTCAGGAGAGTGTCAGCAATTAAACAAAGTAGGTGTTAATTTCATTGCCAGGTGAAGCCTGGTTTCTTTTTTCAGTATGATCCCATATACTGCTGTGCATATATAGTGTCACTCCATGACTTGCATCTACGTGTGTCCATAAACATAGGTGGAACAAATTTCTGTGCATGTGTGCACATGTGTGCATATGGACACAGGATCTGAGATCAAGCAAAGTCAATGGAGAGACCAGCACTGACTTTACTGTGCTTCAAGATCTACTTCTGTTAAAATTGATTCATTCTCCCTTTTGCCTTTACTGAGTTGCCTGGCAGGAACTGTGTTTGTCTTTGTTTGTACAGTGTCTTGCACAATAGGCCTTTTGAATAAGATTTTACTATCTGACTACTGCATATTAATGTATGTGATATAAGATTATTACTCACCTGGCCAGCCTTTATCTTGTTTCTCCTTGAAACAAAAGAACTGCAGAGCAGAATAGGATTAAATAGTCAGCTGAATTAGATCTCTGTAATGCACTCTAATTGTACTGTTTGATCACATATACATATATATACAGAACATTTATTTCTGGCTGTAATGTCAGGTGATACTAACTCTTTCTCTGCCTTCAATCAGCGAGCATTTTACTAATAAATATTTAAAGGAATGGATGGGCATAATCTGCAATTTCAGGTGCTAATATGAGTTTATATTTTCAAATAATAAAGTTATAATTTTAACCCAATCAAGTTTTCTTCCAAATTAAAAAAAAAAAAAATCCCAGAAAAACATTGACTTGAGCATCATAGAAAAATGAAAATCCAGGCTGATTCCTCTCACAAAGCTCAGGGAAAAGTAGATTTACATTTTTTCTAAGGACTAGCTCTCTGTTAAAAGGAAAGCTCTGATAAAAATGGAAGGGTGATGGAAGATGATACTGGTCCATAAGGAGCAGGGGCCGGAGAAATATTTCATAGAATCATAGAATCATAGAATCATAGAATCATAGAATCATAGAATCATAGAATGGTTTGGGTTGGAAAGGACCTTTAAGATCATCAAGTTCCAACACCCCTGCCATGGGCAGGGACACCTCCCACTAGCCCAGGTTGCTCAAAGCCTCATCCAGCCTGGCCTTGAACCCCTCCAGGGACTGCTCCATGGGAACCACCATCCACAACCTCCCTGGGCAACCTGGTCCAGTGCCTCACCAACCTCATAGTGAAAAATTTCTTCCTAATGTCTAGTCTAAACTTACCCTCTTTTAGCTTATACTCGTTGTCCCTTGCTCTCCCACTGCACTCCCTGATAAAGAGTGCCTCCTCATCTCTCCTGTAGGCCCCCTTCAGGTACTGGAAGGCTGCTATTAAGTCTCCTCGGAGCCTTCTCTTCTCCAGGCTGAACAGCCCCAACTCTTTCAGCCTGTCCTCATAGGGGAGGTGCTCTAGCCCTCTGATTAATTTTGTGTCTCTCCTCTGGACTCTCTCCAACAGGTCCACGTCTTTTTTATGTTGGGGGCCCCACATCTGAACACAGTACTCCAGGTGGGGTCTCACCACAGCAGAGTAGAGGGGGAGAATCACCTCCCTTGACCTGCTGCTAATGCTTCTCTTGATGCAGCCCAGCACACGGTTGGCTTTCTGCGCAGCAAGCGCACACTGCCGGCTCATGTTGAGCTTCTCATCCACCAATACCCCCAAGTCCTTCTCCTCAGAGCTGCTGTCTATCCATTCTCTGCCCAGCCTGTATTTGTGCTTGGGATTGCCTCGACCCACGTGCAGGACCTTGCACTTGGCCTTGTTAAATTTCTTGAGGTTTGCATTGGCCCACCTCTCCAGCCTGTCAAGGTCCCTCTGGATGGC
>WKFP01014815.1:194513-216777 GCA_011057875.1 Pterocles orientalis
AAAGTGTGAGTTAAGTGAACTAAATGTATAGGGGTTTGATTTGTTTCTATGACAGAAAATCTGAGAGAAAAAGCAAAGAAAGGAGAGAAATTATTTTACTGCCTTGATTATTGCCTACCCCCCAAAAATCTCATTGTTCTATTTTTCACAACCACAAGCCCCTAAATCAACACCAGCACCCTCACTAATTATGTATATCAAGGTGCTCTGAGAACTGCCTGGAGGCCAAATACATTCCATGGTGTCCTAAATGCTGTGTTCCCTGGTTACTCCCTCCCCATAATTGCAGGGTGAGAATGGGATAAGTCTTCAGGGTCTTATTTTTGGTGAACTACACCATTTGTACAATGACATCTTGCAGTCCTGTATCATCGTCCTTTCCTGGGTCTCAGATTTATAAGCTTTACCAGCAGTGATTCTCGATAGGAATTTTAGAGGAATTTTTCAAAAGTCAGTAAGTGACATTCCTTGTAGGTGAAGAATTGTTCTTCACAAAAAGCAGAGGTATGCTTCTGTGTTTCTTTGTCTTCTTGATAGAAAATACACTTGTCAGCTCATACACTTCCACTGATCTATTGCTATCCTTGCCTTTCACATCAACAGGCTTTCACTCTTCTCCTTGCCTCATCCATGCTGCCTGGTGAAGCAGATTGCTCTCCTCTCTAAGAGTTGTTCCTTTCATTGGCAGCAGCAGTGGCAGGTGAATTCTCCCTGGCAAGCGTATTGGGGGAAAGAACATAAGAAATGTCTCCTACAGAGATGTATTTGCCTCGGCAGCTTTATCCCTTTATACTGCAAAGCTTAAATCAGTCCATGGCATGAAGATTTAGTAGAGCTAGTAGGTGACTCCTTTACGGGTGTGTAAAACCTCACAGACAAGCTCAGAGCTTGCTGCAGAAATGCCCATGTGAGCTTTGTTCTGTGCTGCGCGAGGGGCCAGACTGGCCACCATCTGTGAATGCAGAGAGTTCAAACCACAGCGGTCATATTGCTCATGCCTATCAACGGCTTACAGGATTACTGATTACAGAGGGCCACTAACCCACACACAGGACCTACTGGGAACAGAGAGCAAAAATGAATCATGATTGTCCCTTTCAGGCTGATCTGTGAATATGTGTAGCCACTCCCACTCCACATGTATAGAGTGCCTCAAAAATGGTCTTGCCCTGTTAAATAGATGTAGCAACTTAAAGGAGGTTGTATGGAGTCTCAGAGTCCCATGCTACCAGTGTACTTGGGAGCACACATCTTTATGTGCCTTCTCAGCTGTCTTGAACAAGAGTTCCAAACACTTACACAGTGCCTACAATATGTAGCTCATCCCAGTCAAGAGTGAGGTGGTTTCAGTAAGAAAACTAAGACATCTGAGGCCTTCATTAACTCTTTGGCTATGTCCTCTGTAAAACTGTACAGCCTCTGATCCTTAAACACCAGTTAACAATAGTAACCATAGACTACATCTTCCAGTCGGGCCCAGCGAAAAAGCTCACACAGGGAAGTCCACAGCAGAAGCACATATGTTATGTCTACACAGGCAGTTTAGCCTGACCCTCCATTCTCCATATTGTTTTAACGCTGTTTGCAGCCAAATGGAAAAATGTTCCAAACTGCAAGTAAGTGGCATTCCCTAAGCATGCTTGCGAGCCAGTCTTATCTTCCCACATCTGAGACACTTCAGGCCTGTGTCGTCCCTTGTGGCCGCAGCCATGACTCAAGTCACCCATCAGTACCAGCTTGTGCTAAGTTCCTGTAGGACCCACAGTGTGCCACAGGGAAGTGCTCCCCACTCCCGGTAGGGTCTCAGTAGAGCCCTCCTGCAGGGGCAGGGTACAGACTGAAGCAGCTTTTTGTCAAGTACAGACTCCTGGATGCCACTGCTCCTGTCCCTGGCACATGCTCTTGTCTCCACAATTAGCTATACCTCCCCATGGCTGCTTGGCTATACCTCCCTGTGCATACTTGGCTACACCTCTCAGTGACTGCTGCGCTCAGCGGGAGCTGCGTGAGTCAGAAGCCCTGGCCTGTCACAGAAGTTAAGATCTTGCTCTGTGAGGAGCAGGGATGCCTGCCATCTGGCCAGACTTCAGACATGGCCAGAAGTGTGGTTTGGCCACAGCTTGGTCATGCTCAATATCAAGCCGAATGTGAGTATGAATGCAGCAATTTAAGAGTTGACAAGGCGACAAACCCAGTGACTCATGATTCTTCCTTAACCACAATACTTTTCATCCTTCTACCTGTTCAGGGAAGGTCCACTGAAAAGGAGCTGTTCTAGATACAGAAGTTCTCTCTGACACGAATAAGTGAGATGTCAGCTGTTCACAAGGAGTTATTTAGAAGTCTTTGAAAAGTGAGAATGTGAATTCAAAGGGCAAAGCTGGGATAGAGATGGGCCTTATGGCAGGAGGACAATGTAAGGAATTGCTAATGATTTACAGGCTGAAGTGTATGTTTGTAAAGCCGATTCCCTTAGACTAAGTCTAAGTCTTATTTATTGCTTTTCCTCCAAAATGGATACTTCTATAAATGGCAGGTTTTTCAGGAAAGGCTGATCAAAATCTGACAAGTAATAAAGGAAACGTATTAGAAAAATTTAATGTGTATAGTGTCTAATAATATTTTGGAAGTCACATTTTTCCAGACATCACCTGATTATGAAGGCCTCTTTACAGATAAGTATTTCAGTGAAGCTCTTTTTAGAATTACTGTCACAGAATCACAGAATCACAGAATGTCAGGGATTGGAAGGGACCTCGAAAGATCATCTAGTCCAATCCCCCTGCCGGAGCAGGAACACCTAGATCAGATCGCACAGGAACTCATCCAGGCCCAAGCACCATGTCAGTTTAAAAAACTATAGTTCAGAACTGTCTTTTGTAGGCATTGAGGAAGGAGGAAGACTATGTTGTCTGTTCTTCTGACCAGGTGCAACTCTGTCCTCGCTTAACACACTCTCTGGTGGTTTGTCTTGTCTAGTTCTAAATGATTTATACAGTAACATGAGTATCAGATAAGAGCAGCAATTTCCTGGGACAAATATTTGGAAGCATATATCTCCATTTTTAACAGCAATTAGCGAGAATAAATGAGGAGTCTATAAACTAATAAATTACTTGATCATAGCCTTCTTGCTTTCCTTAGGAAGCAGTTCCTTTAGGCTTGGTTCTTTTCTCTTTGTGTAATTATGGACCATCTCGTCTAAGTAACCGGAGTCACCCCAGACTAAAACTGACATACATGAGAGCTGAACCAAGCGTGATGGAGTTACCTCTCCAAAAAAAGCAAGCAGCAGTCAGGCCTTAGCTAAAATATGTCTGCCCCTCCACCAAGCGGCAGCAAATTTTGATGCCTTGTAGGTCAGGTTTCCTCTCTAAGAGCAGGATACAGAGGTGCTGACTTGGGTATTTCCTTAGGGTAATGTGTCTATTTAAAGAACATACAGACACTTGCTGATTACCACAAGGGTGGTTATAAACAGCACACAGTCAGAAACATCATGGCCTTGTCCCGAGAAACAGATGCTTTGGTATCCTTTCTTTTCAGGGCACTCAGAAAAACGAGAGGCAGCTTTTTAGACACATCCAGCACCCCTTTCTCTCCTCCATCCCTTCCTTTGAATGGGGGGAACCTTTGCCCAAGGCTGTGACCCCATGGTGTGGAAAAGTGGCTGGTTCATTAAGCCTGGCTTTTATATCTGTGCTCTATTACACAAAAGATGCTCAGAAAGGTCTAAATGCTCAGACAAAGATGAGAGCTTCAACCCACGGAGTACGCTTAACAATTTTGTGTGTGTGGTTACTGCTTAGGATTTTTAGCTTTTCTGTGAAGAATTTTATCATGGGTGTGACACATCATGTGCAAACCATTAACTCCTTTCACCATAGCCATACATTTTCAAAAACAATAGTGCTCTTTATTAAAGCACTTAAAAATAGCATTCTAGTTCAAAAGGTTATCCGATGCCTTTCTACTGTAGAGTATGTCAGCAACTCCTTGACAGTTTTGCAGTGCATGTCAGTGATTTATTTGTGAAATTCCTAGAGAGCAGGGACAAGCTGTGTAAAAGTCTTGATGCGTCAAATTCAATGATGTGTAATAAAAAATGTAACAGCTGATAATGCAAACATATTGAGGAGGTCGTGAAGAATGCACTCTGCAAAGCTGTTGAGAGCTGGGACCTAAGGACAAACAAATGGGAATCACTGTTGCAAAGCTCAAATTTTATTTTAATGTGGTCAGAAAGGGACTTACTAGGGCGGTAGAAAGAGAGGAAAAGGCTAATGTTTATTGACACATAAGAAGGGACCAGGGCTGCTACCTTTCCACACAGCTCTGCTGCAGATGAGAGCTGGATCTGATCCTAGGACAAAGCCCTGGTCTTACCCTGATGCAGAAGTCTGTTAATGCTGGCTCTTCTTAGGGCCTCAAATCACCAGCTAATGTACATCAACCTTGCTGTATTACTTTCTATTGATACAGGACATGAGCTGGTTCTAATAATTTTAACCTAGCCTGCAGATTTATACCAGCTGAAAACTTGGCTCCAGGCAGACTGTGAGGGAATTTCCTTGACTTTTCTCCCCCTTCCCTTTAGAAATAAATTACTGCTGCCTGTTTTCCATTTTCCTATAAGCTTTCTATCCAATGATCCAAACACTCCAAAATAAACACATACATTTCCTTCCTTGGTACTCTATGTCAGGATCTATTTAACTGCCTCTGCAAGAGTAAGTGATCCTAAAAATCCCACTGTTGTGATTAAACAGAAGCTGTTTTTATTTTTAGAACCATCTCTGAGTGTACGTGTTACACCTCAGCAACGCTTCCCTCCGTATTCGCATTCTTGCATTGCTTCTAGGTGTGCTTCCTAGGGCTGTACACTGCCATTGGACTTACCACCATTAGACAAATTTTGCTGTAATTTGTTCTAATTCAAGTCTGGAGTAAATGCAGCCATTCCTGAATAATTCTGAGTGTGTAAACTGATAAACGTACAGTGCAATCTCCTAAAATGAAATGGGATGAAAACTGAGTTACAGTGCAGCAAAGTAGGAGCTGTGATCTTGAGTACAGTGACCTTTTCTTAAAATGAAATTCTAGCATTGGAGTCTGTATGTGTGATGAAGCAGGTAACCAAACTGCTGCTGCTGATGATGCATATTGCTTCTTCCTGTGTTTATTTATTTATTATCATTTGTATCATAGTAACAACCAAAGGCCTGAACTGAGATCAAAGAATTGTTTTTTAGGTTGCTGTAAAATACATATTTTAACAAACATAATTTATTTGGTTTGGCTCTAGATGTAAGCAAGAACAGCAGACCAGGACAGTAAGGAAAGAGGCAGGAACAGTGTGGCCCCACTGTATTTTTTGCCCATGGCTGTGACAGCATGGGGAAGCTGCTGTGCTGAGGAAGAGCTTGGTTATTTGGGATAAACATGACTAATATGTTTGGGGCTGGCCATATGGCCATACTCAGCAGTAGCAACCACGGCCCTGTCCTTCCCCTTGTCTTGGCAGCAACAGGAATGGTAGCAACAGTTCAGCTCGCCAGAGGTTTTGTCCCAGTCACTCATCCTTGTCTCCTACCACAGAAGAGGCAAGGTCCTCTCTGCCTTTGGCCACTGTATCATTTGAGCTGCAAGACTCAGTTCCACCTATAGCCTTGGGAAGCTAAGAACTGGCTGCAATAGGGTACACTGGTATCACTCCACACACACTGTATTCCTTCATGCTGGTGGGGGGTCTGGCCACAGGGGTTGTCCCAGATCATTTACCATCTAACAGTGCATTAGGTAATCAAGAGGTGTGAGCACAAAAAATGCGACATTCAAGCTTGATTTTCGATTTACAGAATAATCTTCTCAGAGACCGGATGGGTTTTAAGTGCCCTATGACTTGGAATATGGGTGCATGCTTGCCCTTCTCCCTGTGTAAAATCCCACCACTTTCATTTAGTTGCCTTGTAAAGGCATCCTGCCCACACAGCTTTTGGCACTGATGTGCATGAGTGCAGAGATCCCAGGGCACAAGGAGTCCAGGCCTGCATCATTTGGACAGGCCAAAAATATCATTCAATGGGCCATGTTTCAGCCTTTGGGACAGCAGTGAATAAAAATCATTGATGGGTCATGAAGGTACTGCAGAAAGATATATGTACTTCTTCATAGAAGGGGCAGCAGCAGACCTTCCATGGGAGAGGCGACATGAGGCCAGCGTGCTCCTTGCCATCTGCATTTGGGGTGTCCCAGCAGGAGTCCCAAGACAGCCCTGCGCTGACCAAGCTTCAGCTGGCAAACAGCTGCATCCAGATGATAGCCCTGATCGAGAAACAGGGATTTGCCAAACAGAACTTTCTGTACAAAACTGGTGATTTGAATTTAAACTTCTTGCTTGCCTGTCCTTTGCCTTGCTGGAATCTTGGGTTCCAAACCCACCAGGCAGTTCCTTGGAGTATAAGCCCAGGTGCCTTGGCTTTCAGGCTCTGAGCTCTTCTGCTGTCAGAGAGGTCTGTGGACCACTGAGATCAGTGGCTCGCAGCCTTCCCTAAATCTGCAAGTTGCCCAGCATCTCCAGTGGCTGAATCTCCCAGGCTGGTTCATATCCTCAAAATAGCTGACTCGCAAGCACAGCAGTTTGTGAGAAGGGCTGCCCTAGGATCCTGCTTCCAGTTTCCCAGGGGAGCTGGGGAAATACATCCTGTCCAAGAAAAATGTGAACTGCTACTGCTGCTGGAATGCTTTTTACTTCTTTGAAAAATGTTAGGTCTTTACGCATTGTCCTGGGCTGTAGCAACGTGCTCGGCTTACAGGTCTGGGCAAAACAGGCAAAAGATGAGGTGGAAAAAGGGATGTAGTTTCCAAAGTGCTGACAACATTTTGATTCTTTTTCCTGAAGTAAAAGTCTGTAGCATAAGAGTAGCTGTCTTGGAAAGAAAATATTTCATTCTTTTTCTCTTTATACACCATTTTAATATTTTTCCATGTGTTTCTGATCATGTCAGGGACATGTATAGTTTTACCAAACTCCAGAGAAAGAAAACTCTTGGTGAGCTAGCTAGATCTCAAAGATTTTAATAATACCAAGGAATATGTGTGGATGCTAAGTGATGCTGAAGAGTAAGCAATGCTAATGTGTAAACCCAGCCATAAGCAAGTGGCAGAACTGCCATTCAGTGAGAGCAGGATGGATCTCTAGGTTGTGCCAAAAGGTAAAGTTAACCCAGTATTTTCCTTCAGTGTTGCTCTCAGCCTGGCTCAGCTGCACATGCAGATTCCTCTCGCCCATGGACAGGGTACTTTTAAGCAGGATGAACTTAGCTGGAACCAAAGGTTTTCCACAAGGCCTCTCAGCTCCACACTGAGAGCACAAGCTCTGCTAACGCACTAGTTATGCTCCACAGTTCTCCTCAGTCGAAGAAAGAGACACAAAATTCATTAGGAGAGTGTCAGGGAGCAGCTGACTCTAGCACAACACAAAAAGCATGGGATGTAGCAGGTATGCTGCCATGTGGCACTGCCGTGTTTCCTCAGCTACCTGATTTCTCCCACCAGCCAGAGCTGAGGAGCAATTCGCAGAGCGAGTGACCGTGTTGTGCCTGACATGCCAACTCACGAGGATGGGAAGAGGAAAACACACAGGAGAGAGGTGGGAACTGCTTGCGAGGAGTGGGTCATGCCAGGGCTGGCATTCTCTGTTCACCTCCTGCAGGTTATGTGAGGACCAGATGTCTGGTGTGTCTCAGGACTATGTTTTGCTGCAACTGACCCAGTCACACTGCAAGTGTGTGGGGTGCAGCCTCCCCGCTGTTCTTTCGTGCTGTCTTGGGTTGGAGAGATCTACTCACTTAAGTCCTTCTTCCTAGTGTTTCTTTTTTGGCACCCGAAAGGCGTGGGTGCAGTGGGATGGTGAACTTCCACTGTGTCTAATGCTCTCTTTTTCTCCCCACCAGGTAATCTTCAGTCCCTTGAGAGACGCATTAGATCTGCAGTGTTGCCTACTCAGTCTTGGGTGCTGAGCCATGGGTGCCAATAGTAGAAATGAGGCATCTAATCACTTGGTTTAGAGAAGCAACTTGGACACTGCACTGATTTTTCCAAACATTTCTGGGCCTAATTGGAAGGAAGCCCATTAACTTCAGTGGGCTTTGGATGATTTCCTATATACACAAAACTTGAAAAATTATGCTTTAAAAGAAATACCAAAGTTTAATTGGGAAATTTTAACAATTCTCTTTGTATTTTAATTTAGTGTCTGTATGCTGACAATATAATCAGAGAGATGCTATGTTAATTAATGCCAGGTGACATTAGTGGGATGGCAAAGGCATCCAGTTTTCTAAAGAATAGTTCACAGTTGAACAGTTCCTCTCTCCCCACCCCATTTTTAGCAGGGAACTATATTCAAAAAGTCAGAGACAGCTGAATTAAACCAAAAGTCAAACCATCTACAAATACCAGTAATGTGGTGTATCTTAGCACATTACTTTCAAGCCAAATCTAATGTTGTTGCAGAAAAATACATTAACCGTGTTTCCTTAGCACCTACATATAAAAAAGAAGGAAGGTTTGGAGGACCTTGCACTGTTCTTTTGTTTGAAGTGGGTAGTGGACAACCTAGCTGCCACTGAAGCCAAAGGAGCAGAACCTAGACTTGTGCTTTATATAGCTGAGCATTTGAAAGGTAATTTTTGGTTTACAGTTGTGGATTTCTTGGGGTCCACCATGTAATTTGAAAAGGATTTGCAGCGACAAGGCAAAACACGTTCAAACTCAGTGTGACTCTATATATGCTGTGTTCATGTACTGTGTGAGTTTGTCTATGTTAAACTTCGATCTATACATGTAAAATTGCTAGAAGGTCCATACCGCTACAGGAAATGTGATAGGACACAAAAATTAACACCCCATGAGAACGACAGCCTTTATTTTAATATAAACTCACATATTTAAAATTGCATATATAGAGATAATTTCTCTATGGATGTAAATATTTATATGTTTAAGTTTACTGTATGCTGTTCTATATATGTCATGTAGATTCTGTCTTGAGTAGAGCTAGGGAGTTAAAAGTCTTGAGGAATATAATTGTATCCTGCTGTCAGCAGACAAAATTTGTAAGGGCATTTTCACTGCTCTATATAGGACTTAAAATCTTCCGTAAATGGTCTTAAAAATGATAGGGTAGCATAAAGAAGTTGGCAGGACTTCCTTAAAAGTCTTAATTTTCCTGGGAGGAGAAGAGGAAAAGGTAAAAACTGACGGCTGGTACATCCCAAATGTCTCAAATTCTGCTCCTGGGTGATACATGGAATCTTACACCAGACCAAAATAACACGCCTGCATAAAACAAATCACACAGCCTATATAAACCCATGCAGCCGGGTCAAATGTCTCCAAAAGTTTGTCATACAAACATTTCACATGTGCAGGCTGATCAGGTAGTGTCTGTCCTTGTGCAAAGTGCCATAAATGGTGGCCTAAAAGCATGAAATAACCATTAACACCAGTATTATGGCCTCTGGCTAAAGCAACTGAAGTATAACTGCGTGCTTATACATGGTCAGGACTGAATCCATATTAGTGGTTATCTGACAATGTATGCATCACTACTGGCCATATTGGCCAGGGACCCTTGGCCTATCTATCTATGCGTGGCAGAAAATTCTCTTTACTGATATTCCTAATTCATGGCAGGCAAAGTTGAAGTTGCACAAACCCACTTATCTTCCTGGAGTAACTCTACATTGGCTTTGCATCTGCTTTGCATAGAGTTCAGTGCCAGGAAAAGCCACAGGAACATTAACTCTCGTCTCAGCTTGTCTGACACTCTCTGTTAACAGGGAAAGCTTACTATTTATCTTGAGGCTGGAGCTGTATTTTACATTTCCTCCCCCCCTACTTTGCAACTGCTGATGGGTGGTGAAAGCTCATATATTCTCAAAGTTAAAATGTCACTGAATTTATTGTATAATGTCCAGAATTGGGCAAATCTGAGTAGCATAAATATGTGGCTGATGGGATTATACTTGGCCTAGTGCTTGATATCATAAGGGAAACATCTTGTCAGAGTAAGTAGCTGTGACTGGTGATTTGCCCTCAAAGATCAGTATCCACAGAGGATCCAGAAGACTGGGACTGGAATATTTTAATGCAAATGTGAAGAAGCCTTTGAATTGATGAATATGGTTTAATTTAACAGAAGTATTTACCTCTAGCACACTGGAGTGTTTTGGGATTTGAGGATGTGCATTTTCTCTGCCTGTGTTCAGAATCCTCAGGGCAAATTGCACTGAAGAAACAATCACTGCAATGAAGTTGGTAACTCACAGCACAGCACTTCTGCAGAATCTAGATTTTGCATCACTTGTACTTACTTTTCACCATATATCAATGCAGTGTATGGGTTGGCACTTGATATTTTTGATCAGCTCATTTATTTCTGCTTGTTTTCAAATCACTTCACACATAAGCCTGAGAAGATATTTCTAAACGAAATTCAATTAAAGCAAACAGCAATTTCTTCATAGACATTTATAAACAAATCTGTGCACAAAAAAAAAATAAAGCTTTGCATTCTGCTCTCTCCAGAATCCCAGCTATTCATTTTCCCTCCCAATGATATGCAAAATTATTGTTTGCACATTTCATTGAGATCGCATGGAGATATGACAATTCAAACTCTCATTGGGACCTGAAGCTTTCACAGAGAAGGTTCTACCAAAGGTGGCTGCTCTCCGGATACTCTTCTGATCCCAGCTGGGACTGTGTGGGTTTAAAGACGAACAGCTTCTCCTCATATAAAGCCCTGTAGATGAGAAACCATCCCAGCTGTTTGTGGAACACCAGCATTATGTGCAGAACTGGGCAAGTTTTCCTGTTACACAGACATTTTCCCACTGCATTAGGAAGAACCACAACACTCAAATAGTTTTCCTAGGGGGGCCAAAATATGAAAGTGAGGTCTGGCTATCCTAAAATTGCTGATCAGGGCGTTTACCTCAGTTACCGAACATCTGCATTCAAATCCTTTCTTTGCCTCTTTCACACCACAGATGGGAATGTGGGTTTCCCACATCCCAGGCTTGTGGTTTTACCACCAGGCTACTTGTTCTTTGAAAGCAGGTCTTTCTTTGGGTTTTACATCTGCTCATGTGAGGTTGCCTATTTAATAAGCAAACTGAATCGCTCAGTTTAAACTCTAATTTGCGAGATGATTTCATGCAATGCTGTCATATGTATTTTTGTGAGTCTTTTTTATTGAGGCTGTTGCAAAACGATCTAATAACATTTAACACAAAAATGACCAGGTTACTAACACCTAAATCACTGGGAGAGGAGAAAAGGGAATCATGAAGAGTTTTGCAATTTCATTTTCTCCATGGCAATAACATACACCCTCCCACTGCATATGAGTGTCCTAACAGAAGCTCCCACAGGAGTCCATAGGACATTTGTCACGAATTTCAGTGACAGAAAAGGCTTGTTTCAAGAATACAAGAAAAGCTTGTCTGATCTTCTGTGGTCTCTGCCTGAAGAGACACCATGTTTCACAAAATAACTCAAAGACGTGTTTGTTTTCCACCTGAGTCTTAACACCTTAGCATCAGGGAGTAGCGCTGAACACGACCACAGGGGCTTTGGCTTTTTTTATGTGAATTAATCACAGGAACACACTTTCTAAATTAGACTGCATAGTCCCAGAGGGTTAATGCCTTCGATGCTCAGCTGGGTATGGCCCAAAAGCAGAGCCCCTTAAATGCGCATTGAGAATGAAAGAAGCTGGAAGTTGTCACACGGTGGTTGCAGAGAACAAAGCTCCAGCCTCTTCAATTAAAACTCTTGAACACCAGATGTGTAGGCACGGCATATTTATTTTCGACCTTCCAATTTAAAGGGGGGGGAAAGCAAAACTGGTCAAATTAATCCCTTGTGTGAGCCAGTTGACGCTGCTGGAGTTACCCTTGGAATAAGCTTCCTTAGGAATTAAGTTCACACTACCTTTGAGACCTGGCTACATGTTTCAAAAACACCTTACTGCCTGGGATGATAACACAGGCGTATAAATGACATGACAGTACACTGATCTATGCATTAGAGCCTTTCAGTTGCAGGGAATTATGGTTTTGAGTAGGAAAACAGGCTTCACTATGCAATTGTTAACTTGCTACCAAATAAAACCCCCTGCGTTTATTAACGTTTATACAGAAGATGCCGGTATAACTAGTCACAAAGCCTTGCGTTTTATTTCTCAAAGAGTGCAAACTGAAAAACTTTTAACGGGTGCCCAAGTCTCCCAGCATTTCTGCAAGGCCTCTCTGCTGACACTTTTGTGACCGCCTATGGATTAAAAAAATTCTTACATTTAGCCTGTTTTACGCCTGCCTCAGCCGGGCAGCCAACTCATTCCCCTCAGGATGAACCGGTCGAAAGCCTTAAGGGCGGCCGTTAAGCCCCTTTCCCTCAGTCCCCCGTCTCTGAGGAGCTCCGGCGGCTCTTAGGGGAGGGGGAAATGGCGAGGAAACGCGGGAACTGTACTTCTTTCCCTTCACCACCCTCCAGCGCACACTTCCCGGCCAGGTTTCCCCTCACACTGCGACACAAAACGCCGCCTCTCAGCCCCCCTCGGTGTCCGCGGTGGCTGTCTCCACCCCTCCTCCTCCCCCTCCCTCCCGCCGCGCCGCCGCGGGAGGGAGGGGGAGGAGGAGGAGGGAGTGGCCGGAGCTGCCGCAAGGGGCGGGGGAGCGCGGAGCGCATCGATCGCGTCCGTCCATCCATCCATCCACCCATCCACCCTCTCGGCGCTCGGCTCCCTCGGCAGCTCCCAGCCCCAGCCCTCCCTGTCCCCCGCCATTTCAGACCGGGACGGAAAGGGACGCGGAGACGACCGCCGCGGCGGGGCGGGCAAGGGAGGGCGCCGGCGTGCTCCCGCGGCCCGCTGCAGCGCCAGGCAGGTACCCGCCTATCCCTAACCCGTTTAACCGGGACTAGCCGCCGCCCTTGCTTTCTTCCCCTCCCCCGTTCCCTTCGAGGTGTGGCAGGGGGAAGCCGTGCGGCTTCCTGGAGCCGGGAAACCCCCTCCCCCCCGTTCCTCTTCCGTTGCCCCGCGGAGGGGCAGAAACGCCGGCAGCCGGGTGGGGGCAGCCTCCCGGCGCTCGTCCCGCTGCCGCCCCGCGGGGCTGTGCCCTGCCCCGATTCCCCTCCGCCGGCATCCCCGGGAGCAGCCTTCCCCGGCCCCTCCGCCGTCCTTCCCCGCGGCGCGGGCGGTGGCTCGGCCGGCCGCGGGAGGGGGGCGGCGGGACAGGTGGCCAACGCCCTCCGGGAGCCAGGCACCCGCCGGCTTATGCCGAGTCAACCCCCTACCCCTCCCTTTTTTCTCATAGATTTAGGTTTGGTTTTTTTCCCCCCCTCCTCACAAATCCTTAAAACCTCCGTGCGCCGGGCCGGAAAGTTTGGGCGGCCCGGCTGCGGCGTTGAGACCGGGCTGAGGGGAGCTGGGGCGGGGGGAGCAGAGGCACCCCCAGCCCCGGGGGAGGTGGGGGGGCTCCTGGGGCTGGGCTGGGCTAAAAAAACCCCATCCGGGGAGGAGGTGAAGCCGTCAGGTGAAGCTGCGCTCGCCCCCGTGCCTGTCCCGGCGCGGCCGTCTGCAGGAGGCGGGTTCCCGGGTCTGTGGCTCAAGCGGAGGGGCGCTGGGTTTGGCCCCGGCTTTTGGAAAGATCCGGGAGGTCTCCCAGAGTCACCGGGGCTTTGGAGGACAGAATCTTTCCTCGCAAGAAATACTCTTTGTCCTTTTTCAGAATTTAGTGTATCCTTGCTTTTTTTAACTCTTTGCAATCGATGCCTTTCAGCTCAGTGCCTGCACTACATTTCTTATGTATAATTTTGTTCGAGAAATAGCATTCCCTCATAGCTTTTTGTCTTGTCTTTCAGGGAGGGAGTTGCTTTCCGTAATAGTAAAGGAACGTGATACTGAATGAAAATGCACCAACAGCATCCTCATTAGTTGGAGCCTGACTCTTTCTGCTTAACGTTGGTTTCTTTGTCATCAGGTCTGCTAAAAAATGACAGAATATAAACTTGTTGTCGTTGGAGCTGGTGGTGTAGGCAAGAGCGCCTTGACAATACAGCTAATTCAGAATCACTTTGTGGATGAATATGACCCTACAATAGAGGTAAACAATTTCATCTTTTTGTGAAGTATATCAGTAATAATGGTAGTTATTTACTTTTGGACAGTTACTACAAAAACATAGAGCAAGGCTTTCTAATAGAAACAGTTCAATAAAAAGAGTTCAAAGATAATGGTCAGCATTGGTGAAGAAATTGCTTCTTGATCTGGTTGTGGAACAACAGCTGCAGTGAAAAGTTAACAATTTTGATCAGCTAAAGTATGATGTTAGTTGCCATGTTTTGTTGGACAGTTTGGATGGATGTTTTCAGGATCTTGGTTGCAAACTTTTTACCAAATTCACCTGGAAATGCTTGGCAAAAGTCTTCATGGCGTTGCATGCAACCTCTAAAATGTGGCTTTCCTTTTTGATATCAAGAAGGAAAATTTGTAGTTCTGAAATGTACGTGTCAAGCTTTCTCAGCTCCTGTTGTTAGGATCTGTTTCACACAGTGTGAAATGTGTCCTGGAATGTTACAGTGAATGAAGCAAAAATTTGGAGCCTCGTTTTAATTTTTTTTTTTAAACACACAGCGTGTGTTTCTGCATCTAGAAGAAATGTTATAAGATAGCTGCTGTAGTGGATTCTTTGAAATTCATGGCACAGTTCCTCAAAATATGAAATTATATTTAAGTTTCAAAAAGTTGTAATATTTTAAAGGTTTTTAATGAGCAGGCAAGCTCTGCCTTTTAAATATAAGAAAAATACTAGTGTTGTCTGAAATCTCCTGTGGATCGTTAGGTTTAATAACCTCAGACCGTGTAAAAGGAGAAATTATGATTTACCCAAGATCTGTATGTTCCCAGCACTGAAGCTCTGTAGCTTGCGACTTCATTTATATGTTTATACAATGAGGCACTTCCAAGCTAACTTGAAGGAATCACAAGGGTTTAAATCTAGGCTTAAAATGGTGACTCGGAAAATGGCTATGTAGTAGTTTTCAGGTAAACGTGAGGGAAAGGAGCCAATGCCCTGAGATGGTACAAAGCTGTCTTACTTTGGTGAAGTACAGGCCCAAGTTAGTGTGCCTCAAATAGAAATGTGTTGGCTTGAGTTTGAGTTTACCTTAAGGTGCCCATGTGTCTTCTTGTCCCTCTGGTGCATGGCCAAGTGAGTTCATGTACACTTGTAGAAGATTTTGTAAATAGACCTATGGAGAGAGGAGGAGTGTTTGACTTGTACTAGGATAGCAGGCCTTTTAATTACTAAGATGTGAAATCTTAAAGCAACAACAACCCAAAACATGCTTAAAAGAAAACACACAAAACTCATTGAGAAGAACAAGCAAAATGGGAGTTTACTTTTTCCTGCAAAAGGAACTTTGGGGGATGCTGGTCCTTGTAATACTTGTTCATAATCATCTGGGTTTCTCTTACATTAGAGGTGTGTTTATGCATGAGAAAGCACTGTCGAGGTTCTATATTAGAAGTTGTCATATAAAGCCAGAACTGCGTAAACCATTTAGGAACACAAAAACTTAAATGCCAGTATTCCTAAACCACTTGAGGCATTTTGCTAATCAACAAGCTGAATATTTTGAGGAATACCAAATACATTTTAATGTAAGATACTAAAATGAAAATACAGTTCCTTATAGAAAGAACCTAAAGTCCCTGAACTGTGGCTTTTATTCAGTAACGTGCAGGGTGACTGTAACACTGTGTTGTGGTCCGGAATCAATATATTCTTCAGAAAGAAACCTTTAACCTAATGGGTTTTACCAGCATCAACAACTTGTTGCATCCAACAGTATCAATCTTCTGCAACTCCTACAAGTTCTTGTCTGAGCATTAGTTACCGGTTTTGTCTTGCAAATTCAGAGACCTTGAGGATGGAGACTGTATCTTCTTATTATGCGGCAAATCACCTTGTGTGCTCACAGTGCTATAGAATAATCATGTAGGTAAGCTTGTTGGGAAGAAATAATTCAGTTAATATAAGAGCGGTCTGTGATTTGGAGTGGCAGACAGGTTTCAGAGAACTGACTTGCAATTGGATTTAAAGGCTTCAGTCCTTGCCTGGGCAGAATCCTGTTCAGTGGAGAAGGTTTGCTTCATGGTGTTTCCTGTATAGATGCAGTTGTGGTGGTAGGGACTGATCAAAGAACAATGGCTGTAGAGTGTTTTTTATGCAGTATGAGGAAATAAGGCTAAAATTGCTTTGTCTGGTAAATAATAACAGTTAAGACAGTTCAGTAGTGCAACTACTATTGTTTCTTGCTTACTACTGTTTCTTTCATTGCCGTATGGCTGTTGCCAAAATACTAATTTTCCCTCACAGATAAATGATCAAGATAAATATTTTGGGGTAGACAGAGAAAAGAGTTCAGTGTTTGTTATCTGTAGTGGATTCCATAACTACACAGTTATTGACTAGTTCCAGATCTTTCCTGCGATTAAAAAAAATGAAACTCAGCACTTCTAAAATTCTTATGTTGTGAAGACATGATGCAGTTGAAAAGAAGAAAAAAAATATACTACTTACTTAGTCATAGATGCATTTACAATGTTAATGTTGTTGCTGTTTTCAGTGGACTAGACTAAATGATTCAACAAAAAACTTGTTTGGAAAATGTCAAGTTTCATGGCATGCTTGAGTATTTTATCTCCTTATATCTGAGCATAGCAGATGACAAGGGGGAGGGGGAGGAATTAAAAGGAGTGCATGTTTGGGTGGCTACTGTTATTCAAAAATACATACTTTATATGTGTTTCACAATTCCATATCTTATTTGAAGTAGATGTCCAAGTACAGATTTAAAGCCAAGGGATTTTAAGTGTTTTTTTTAACTGTATATACACTCACTAACCCTTGTAAATTTGGCCTAACACACTGAACTGTTGGACGAGTGCCCTCTGCTGGTCGAGTTTTGTTTAAGCTTTACTTGCAATACCTTGCGTGATAACATAGTTTTAATTTTTTTTTTTTACAGCTTCAATATATTTTAGTGCTAAATATGTGCCATATTTTAAGTGTCCTAGAGAAAGAACAGCCTTCCTAGCTGCCTGTCAAAGGTTTTTCAATTGGATTAGCAAAATCCCCTGCCTAATTTAGGAATACTGATATTTAAGTTTGTGTTTTTAAATGACTTATGCACCTGTGAAACTTCCTCCAGTATTTAGTAATAGTAGCTGAGATACGTTAATATTGATTTAATATTAAATCACCGGTATAATGGATTTTTACAAAATAATAGTTACTTGCTTAGATGGGATTTATTAAGCAGTGGGGTTTTTTTAGATAAATTCCATAGGTAGCATATAGCTGAGATTTCATATCAAATATTCTTGTGAACAGATGGAGATGGAATTATTACTCATAATTCCTGCTGATTTTTATGGCTTGTGAAAGGCCAATAAAAGCAAGTTAAGTGATTAATGAAATTAAAACTTTTTGGTATAGGTATGCTGAGTATGTATACTGGGGAAAAATTGCAAATTCATATTTGAAGTCATGGAGTACTTTGAAATTAATTTCTAGTTTGCATTTTGTTTTTACTTAATAGCCTTACACTGGATATTTCTTCATTGCATTCATTACTCCAAATTTTCCAATGTGCAGTAAAGCTACTGGATTTTTATAAATGATGAAATGTATTGATTAGAAGGTTGTTTTTTAAATTGTTGAAGGGGAGTCTGGCCACTTGGGTTCCGCAGTTGCATTTTGAAGCTGAAGTGCCACAAGCACTATAGTGGCGTCACTTTCTTTGTGGCACATCCTACATTCTGTTTTGCAGGACTTGGTAATTTATACAGTATGATAACACATCAATAAACAACTTTTATCTTGGGTATGTTTACACTGATATTCACCACAATGAGGGTGGGGGTTTCAGTAGCCTGAGGTTTTAATGTGGTGCTTCAGTTTTCTTTCCTACAGTGACAAATGTGATTTCAGGTTTGATGTTTTGCGGGGGGGGGAGGGAAAGGCAAAAGAGCAAAGTGCTTATTTAATTTCAGTAGTTTGAAAGGAAATCATAAGCTTGAAACGTCTCTCCCATGTCTGTCTTTTCTGTCCACCTCAAATCCCCTTTCTAGTTGGTGACAAAATTTTCTCTTCAGAAGTGGGCAATACAAATGAAATCTCAAAGCATTCATTCTTCTTGTACCTGTACTTTATACTGGTGCATCTTTGCTACTGCTGCCACCATGGTAGGCATGCTAAAGCCAGCAGTTCTTAAAAGTTATTTTATTTTCCCTTAAAAATTATTTTCTTTGAAGAAAATTACTTAAAGCTGTTGTTTAGAGCTCAGTTGAATGGAATTTCTTTTCCTTTGAGGTGCTAAGATGTAAAGGAATGATGCAGGCTTTTCAAGAACTGTTTTTCATATTTTTAAACGAGCAGTCAAATTGCAAGAAGAGAAAATGAAAGCTTTGTAAATATGCCTAGTGTAGTGCTAGAAGTTCTACTAGTACTTCACTGTGAACTGTGATAAGAAGGTGTCAGGACATGGAGGATCTCCTGTTGAATTTAAAGTGAATTGGAATAAAGATGCAGCATTTGGGGTTTTTTTGTTTGTGATTTGGTTTTTTTTGTTGTGTTTTTTTTTTTTTTCTTTAAGCAATGAAATAGAATATTAGGCTTATCTTAATACATGCTGGAGCTTGTGTATTTGTCTCAGCTGTATCAGTATTTAAACATGGCTTATAGATTTTTAAGTAAGTTACCTACTTCTTACTTGAATGCAAAATTTGCACTTCTCTGAAATAAATATTTCCAAAATCATGTTGGAAGTAACCTTTTGTCTTTAAGGTGAACAGTCAATACTGTTTTACCTGAGTCTGGATGACATTTAACAGTATCAAGATAAATGTGAGATTACAGAGTTTGTTTAGTTTAAGATACTGATTCTATACAATTATCTCCTGCTTGTTTTTTAGCGTGAGAAACAGGAAAGAAGAGAGCCTTTTGTGAAAATACAAACAGCTAGAAAGTGCACAGGAGTAAGTGTACTGTGCCTTAAATTGGCTACAAAGGAAGGAATGTAATTTTGAATTCATCTTGGAGTTGGCTAGGTTGCAACTTTAATTCTTTCATTCCCTTCCCAATGTCTTAGGTTCACTTCTGTATAGTGTTAAAAAGAACAATAACCGTGTTGTGTTAATCTCTAGCTAAAGGATCTTAAAGGTAATACCAAGATTTTGTTTATACTCTTAATTTGTTGCAAGCACTGTTTACTGAGGATAATTCATGGCACTGCTTAATGACCTATTTTTTAAAACTTATTGCCATGGTTTTATTTCAAATATATAGATGTTTATAGAAAATAGAATTACTGGCAAAGTAATGCTTATGTTCTTATCGCTAAAACCGTGTGCTTATAGAAGCCCAGCAGCAAAAAGAGCTGTAAATAGGCATTAATATCTACTTGCTTGGGGTGTTGCGCAGATTTTAGCTGCTTGAATCTGACATGAAAAGTTTGAATTGATAGCATTGAAATAATTTGTTCCAACATCTCAGTGAACCAACCTATCAGGGCTTTATATGAGTCTGTGTTTGTCTGTCATGGCTAAAAAGTTTGGACTTCAAATATATCAATTCAACTTTGATAGCTTAATAACAAGCATCATTATATGCACCTGCTTAGGCATACAAAATAACTTTCCCATCCCAAACACTGAAGGCTTTTTATACTTCATCTCCTTTTCAGTGGCATAGACTTTTGGAGTTGTCTTACTTGTGAATTCTTTCTATTTTATTATTTTGTACATTGTTGTGGAACAATGCTTTCGTAAACATCCATAGAATGAAGGTCAAATTTACTTTTAAAAAAATTTTGTAAATTGAGCAAGTTTAAGCAAAGCCAAATCTCTTAAAATTAGGATTACAACTTTCTTCAATTCTGCTATTAATGGAGATAAAGGGGAGATGCTTCTGATCTGGATCCAATTGGTACTTTTTGTCCTTTTGTGCGAAATAAGAACACCGTCCTGTTTCTGTGTGTGTGCACACATGTACTGTTAACTCGCTGAAGATTCAGAATACAGACAAGAACATGTCCTTTCAGTGCTCCTTCCACTTCTAGATTAATGTATACATGTAAATACAGGACACTATTTTCCTACTGTCACTTTCCTGCCTGTAAAGTTGTATTTTAACTCTCAGGTGTTTTCAGTCATGCTCAATTAAATTAAATTAAAAAAAATGCTGGGTCTCTTTAGTCTGGAAAAGAGGAGACTGAGGGGTGATCTAATCAATGTTTATAAATACGTGAAGGGTGAGTGTCAGGAGGATGGAGCCAGGCTCTTCTCTGTGACATCCAGTGATAGGACAAGGGGCAATGGGTTCAAGCTGGAACACAGGAGGTTCGACTTGAACATGAGAAAAAACTTCTTTCCAGTGAGGGTGACAGAGCACTGGAACAGGCTGCCCAGAGAGGTGGTGAAGTCTCCTTCTCTGGAGACATTCAAAGCCCGCCTGGACGCGTTCCTGTGTGATCTGATCTAGGTGTTCCTGCTCCGGCAGGGGGATTGGACTAGATGATCTTTCGAGGTCCCTTCCAATCCCTAACATTCTGTGATTCTGTGATTCAATTAGTAGTAAACAACTTTAATGTCTTCTGAGCTATAGGTGTTTGAATCTTACTTGTTTGTGTTTAATGAAGGCTTGTTTTTTTTTTCTTTTCTTAGGATTCCTACAGGAAGCAAGTAGTAATTGATGGAGAAACCTGTCTCTTGGATATTCTTGATACAGCAGGTCAAGAAGAATACAGTGCAATGAGGGACCAATATATGAGAACAGGGGAAGGCTTCCTGTGTGTGTTTGCTATAAACAATACAAAGTCTTTTGAAGATATTCATCATTATAGGTGTGTATATTGAAAGAGAATTGTCTAACTGTTGTATTAGGTGGATAGGTTGCTTGTTCTTACGCTAGATAATAGAATGATCTCTTCTGAAATAGTGTCGAAGGGGAAATTTGCAAATTAGCCATATTGCAATTTATTTGTGCATTTGTAGGTCTGTAATTTTGGGTAATCTGAAAATCTTCTGCCTCCGTGGCAAGTTGGGTGGACAAAATATCTGAAAGCTCTTCTGTTATCAGCTAATGTGACTTAGTGTTTATGCCTGTTCACAGTGAAGACTTACCTAAAGGTGAACTCTGCCCGTTCCATAAATAAAATTGTGTGTTAAGATGGAAAAACTTACACAATTGAAATTGTACAGACAATAATGTCAGTTGTTAGATTTTTGTTCTGGGGGTGGAGGAGAAATACCTGTGGAATGTTATTAGAAGACTAATTAATATGTGTGAGCCCTAGTGCCTAAGGAGGGGAGACACACAGAAAATCTGAGCTCCAGGATGACTGGTGAAAAATAACCTGTTATTAGTTTCTTCATGTTCTCTTTTTTTAGTAATTAGTTAAAAATTTCAACTCATGCTTTCTTTGTCAGCTACACTAATATAGAAATAGAAGCAGTCTCTGGTGATTACCATACCAGATAATTTATGACTTAGTAACTTACTATTATACTGAGTTCTCTTGTGGTATTCTGATAGAAGGCAATGCAAATCCCACCAAAGATCGCTGAGTTTAGTGGCATCAGTTTAAGATTAGTCCCAAATACATAATATTAAGCTATTCATAGTTAGGCATTTATAATGCTGTCAGATCTATGTTGCTGTATGGAGGAGTGTTTTGCTGTCAGTATTACCCATAAACCTAACATCTACTCCTAAGCGAAGTTGCACATTTTTGTTACAAGGGGTGGGATTCCATGACAGTTCAAGGTAATTGAAGTCAGCAGGTGCCACTGCCCTGATCGCATAGTTGTGTTTTCTCTTGTATGCCAGCAAGCCAGCTCATTTGATTGTGCGGTGCGCTGATGTGAGCGGCTGAGCAGGTAGGTGCCTACCTACAGAAATACTTTACTGCTGGCTTATCTCCCTGGAGCATCTGTGAGATCAGGGGAGTGCTGTTGCACATGAGGGGCAAAAAAACCCAGGGAGGGATGAGAATGTGTTTGGACGCTTTCTTTCAGGACTGTTTCTTTTTCGTATTTAAATTGAGCTAGCCAGCCTTTCTATACATTTCATTATGTATAAAATGTTCCATTTGAATGTATTTGTACAGGTGACTTAAGAAAAAAAAA
>WKFP01014815.1:232028-242980 GCA_011057875.1 Pterocles orientalis
AGGGACCTGGGGGTCCTGGTGGACAGCAGGATGACCATGAGCCAGCACTGTGCCCTTGTGGCCAAGAAGGCCAATGCATCCTGGGGTGTATCAGAAGGGGGGTGGTCAGTAGGTCAAGAGAGGTTCTCCTCCCCCTCTACTCTGCCCTGGTGAGACCTCATCTGGAATATTGTGTCCAGTTCTGGGCCCCTCAGTTCAAGAGGGACAAGGAACTGCTGGAGAGAGTCCAGCGCAGAGCCACGAAGATGATGAAGGGAATGGAGCATCTCCCTTATGAGGAAAGGCTGAGGGAGCTGGGTCTCTTTAGCTTGGAAAAGAGAAGACTGAGGGGTGACCTAATCAATGTTTATAAATATGTGAAGGGTGAGTGTCAGGAGGATGGAGCCAGGCTCTTCTCTGGGACATCCAGTGATAGGACAAGGGGCAATGGGTTCAAGCTGGAACATAGGAGGTTCCACTTGAATATGAGAAAAAACTTCTTTACAGTGAGGGTGACAGAGCACTGGAACAGGCTGCCCAGAGAGGCTGTGGAGTCTCCTTCTCTGGAGACATTCAAAGCCCGCCTGGATGTGTTCCTGGGTGATCTGATTTAGGTGTTCCTGCTCTGGCAGGGGGATTGGACTAGATGATCTTTCGAGGTCCCTTCCAATCTCTAACATTCTGTGATTCTGTGATTCTGTGATTATCTACTGTTAACTGATGCTTTCCAACATGTTCATTACTTTGCCTGTTAAACAGTAAAGCAGAAAATACATAATACCTTTTGCTCAGTTTATAATTTCCAACTATCAAGAAGAAATTTCTAAAATGCAGTGTAAAATCCTCAAAATATCTTTCGGGAAAGCATAAAAGATTTACATAAAAAGCTGCTATAATTAAAAATTTCTCTAAGGTACAAATTAGATGTTTAGATAAGGCAATTCCGATTGAGCTGGATTAATATTAAAATGTTTGAATTATGAAAGTTCATTAATTTCTAGAATCTTGATAAAAACTGTAGTTTCGTAATTTTTTTCCATGGTACTACTAAGTATACAAATAATTTATCCTCATGACTGATACATGTATGTGCATGTATGTAGTATTGTATTTATTAAAAATAAATATGTAATAAAAAGACTCATGCAGTTTAAAACTTGTTTAAGGGACTGTTTGGTCCTCAAATCTCCAGGAATTTCCAGTTCCTTATGAGTTTAGGATTTCTTGTTGATAGAGTCAGTTTAGTTGTCCAATCTCAAAGATACTTGTAACCATGTAACTAGATATGCAGACTTCTGTGTGGTCATGGGACCATGTGGTGCTCCAAAGAGAAGTTGTGGCCAGGAGCAGGCTATTTTTGTGAGGACTGTTCTGATTTTTCTGTTCTGTTTGCATTTTCTAGTTGCCCTTTGGAAAGTTAGGCGCCTGGAGCAAGCTCCATCAACTCACTTTTATTGAGGCAGTGACATGTAGTTCTGAGCATGCACAGTAAATTTTGAGGTTTTAATCCTGAGCCTGGATGTAAAGAGCTCATTCAGTACGTTTTACACTTTCCACAAAGCTTGCATACAAAAACCGTATTGTTAGAGGGAGGAAGGTCAGCTGCATGCAGTCCCTTCTTACTGAAAGGAGTAACTAGAAAGGTTGATCGCCTTTGATCTTACAGTATTGATGCCTTTAGGGGCCTTCTGTAAGCAGAGTATCCAGTACTTATATTTAAAATTTAATCCACAGACCAAAAAGTTAAATACCTCAGTTTGAGTTCTCCAGTTCTAATTCACAAATTTTCTAAACGTTGTTTTGTATGTCATATCATATTCATTACCTAAATTTTAAGAGGAATTGTGGCAGGACCAAACTAGTAAATACATAATTAATAATACCAAAGGCTTGATCTACAAAGGTGTAAATGCAAGGATGAAAGCTAAGTCAGTTCCCTAATATTTTGTAACATATACTGTATTTAAAAGATCATCACCTTACTAAGTAGAATAAACATTTCGGCCTTAATTGTGAAGTCATGTGTTTAAAGGCCCATAATTGTTTCTAGATATTACTTTGTACAAGTTATTTTCTCTATATTTATTTTAAAACCAGTTTAATGAGGGAGGGGTGCTCATTTTAAGATGTAAATTGCATTTTTTTGTTTAGTGTGTCTCATTTGAAGACAATGCTGAAAGCCAATGACTGTCTTCATAATGATTATTTTTCTAACACATTAATGATGAGTGTGAAATACTGGAAGGTAGCTTTGTAAGGAAATTGAACAGTCTTGTCGAAGAATATTGTGCAGCTGTTTTTCTTATACCATTCTTGTGTTCTGAGGATGAAACTATTCTGTTGTGATTGATTCTTACTGCTTTCCTCCTAGCTGGCTGTCTGAGATGAGAACTACAGTAGATACAGCTTGAGCCATCACTACTTCTAGATTATTTCCCTACATGAACATTGCTAAATGTTCACTTTACCTATTAACGCTGAAGTTATAAGGAAAATAGACTAGCTTTCAGTAAAATAATACCAAGCATTTCTAACTCTCAGAAGATTCATGGGGTACGTGATCTTTTCCAGAACCAAGGCTACTCTTATGTTAGGCATGCTCTATCAATTTTATATTGATCAATAATATTTTAAAATGTAGAATAAGTTATTTGCAAGTGTACTTTGTATATTACAAGGCCTTGAAAAAGTGTGCTACTAGTAGTGGGGGTCAGGCTGCAAAGGACTTTGATCAAACATCAGTTATTTGTAAACATTTATAAGCTTGAATGTGAAGGTTTTAAATAAATTTAGCTTATACTGGGAGCATTGCTTTGTAAGTGAAGCTATTTAAGACCTCACTATTGTTTGGACTTTCCGTATTAAAGTTTCATCACCATTTGGTGTTTGACTGAAACAGTAATGAATTGGAAGATTTTTTGGCTTTTTGTTGTTGTGCTTTTTTCAGAGTTTACTTTCAGTTCTTTTAGTGAAGCAGGCATACAGGAGTAAACAGGGACTGTTAATTTTTATTGGCAGCTTGAAGGCAAACTAGTTGACAAGAGGCAGGAAGGAGGTGATTCTTCCCCTTTACTCCACTCTTGTGAGAGTCCACCTGGAGTACTGTGTCCAGCTCTGGAGCCCCCAACATAAGAAGGACATGGACCTGTTGGAGTGAGTTCAGAGGAGGGCCACGAAGATGGTCAGAGGGCTGGAGAACCCACCCTGTGAGTACAGGCTGAAAGAGTTGGGGTTGTTCAGCCTGGAGAAGAGAAGGCTCTGAGGAGACTTAATAGCAGCCTTCCAGTACCTGAAGGGGGCTACAGGAGAGATGGGGAGGCACTCTTTATCAGGGAGTGTGGTGACAGGAAGAGGGCTAACGGTTTGGAGCTGAAAGAGAGTAGATGTAGATTAGATATGAGGAAGAAATTTTTCACTATGAGGGTGGTGAGACACTGGCACAGGTTGCCCAGAGGAGTTGTTGGATGCCCCATCCCTGGAGGTGTTCAAGGCCAGGCTGGATGAGGCTTTGAGCAACCTGGTCTAGTGGAGGGTGTCCCTGCCCATGGCAGGGGGGTTGGAATTAGATGATCTTTAAGGTCCCTTCCAACCCTAACCCTTCTACGATTCTATGAAGCTGCCTGCCAGTTGTAAGGCTAAATTTCTAAACACAGTTGTGGTGTAGTTGGCTGCTGTGATACATTAACATTATATGACTATTTTGATCTATCTAAAAGATAATGTAAGGAATAAGGCAGTGAAGAGCCAAGATCATTTTTTATCTTCATGGTTTTATAACTGTCAGTACTCAAACTATTAAGTGTAAAGGCTGACTGAGATCATGGGTACTTGCTTGAAATTTGGAGCAACTTGAAAGCTAGGCAATAGTATAAACTATATCACATAAACAGGTTGTTACAAAGTATACCATGTAACATTGTACTTTATAAGGGTTCATATCAGGCTTTTAGATAAGCTTGTCTCTTTAGACCAGAGTTAATTTTTGTCAGTTACAGTTACTCCCTAAAAAATGAAAAACTACTCAAATGTGAAGAAATGTTAGCTTTTGTGTCTGTACTTTCACTGTTGGAGCCATGGATTTTTAAAATGACTGACTGTACATGATACAGCACCATAGATAATGTGTCCTATGTGTCTTTAACTATGTAAGTTGAATAGAATGATTTATCAAATCATAATTTGTCACTGGAACATGGGATTGATTTGATTTGCATATATAAAGACTTATAAAACAGTGGTGTGATTACTGTATCAGCATGCCTGAGAAATGACCTGAATATGTAGATCAGTCATAAGTATCTCTTTGGTATTGAATTATTGTTACAAAGATTTGTATTTATGTTTTAAAGCTGCATGTAGATTACTAATGCATAAACAAAGCTAACTAATGATTCACTATTTTATTCTGTGATAATAGTATACATACTCATAATCTAAATGTGTGGTACCTGTACTTTTCTAGTTTGAGGTGGGACAACGCGTGCCCTTTTTGAGATGGAGAAGAGGGCAGTATACTGAATTATTTTCCTTACCACATTAATAATGGAACTGGACCTATGGGGTATCTGTCGTCAACCCCTAGAGTCACCTGCAGGCTGCTGTTAGCCCAGTTTGGGGAACAGCTGAGAAAGGACACGCAGGTGCTAGCTGTTGCTGGCATCAAAACAGTTTGTTCAGGTTGTTTCAGTGCTCCCCAGAACTCAGAAGAGGAACACCCTGTAGCCAGGATTAATTGTTCAAGCAGTGGCAGCCCGTTTGTCAAAGCTGCTCTCCTGCAGGTCCCTTTGCCCATACACAGTAAGTGCGGTCAGACATGTTCCTCCTATGACAGGAGACAACGGCAGTTCCCCTCATTCCATCTGAACATGTTCTTCCCAGCACACCCCTTCCCAAGAAACAGGAATGCCTGTGAGGACTGTTGCCCTGGCAATTCCTCCAACCCACAGCCTGCTCAATGGGACATTATAAAAGCCTCAGAAAGGAAAAGAGAGTGTCACCTCTCCTGGCAGGCAGCAAAACAGACTGCTTGCTGATTGAACACACTTTGCCTGATCAGGTCAGATGAAAACAGGCTGCACCTAAGCAGGCATGTAAGTCTGTTCATGTGATCTTAATGTGTGCATGTATTTATCTTTTCAGGGTGTTGATGATGCCTTCTACACATTAGTTCGAGAAATCAGAAAACACAAAGAGAAGATGAGCAAAGATGGTAAAAAGAAGAAAAAGAAGACAAAGACAAAGTGTATAATTATGTAAATACAATTTATGTTTATTCTTAAGAAGTACTTAAGTAATTTTTGTATATTACACTAAATTATTAGCATTTGTTTTAGCATTACTTTACTTTCTGCTTCATGATCCTGTTAGCTTTACCTGAATGCTTGTTTTAAATGACAGTGGAAACTTCATTCCTCTTAAAGTGCCAGTATTCTTTGACTGTTGGTTCTTGAACTAGCAATGCCTGTGAAGAAAAAAAAAAAAAAAAAGGAAAAACAAAAAAAAACACACACAAAAATCTGAAAACTGTCTTAGGACTTTTTGGTGCATGCACAGTTGCTAACTTTCTATTTTTCTTACTGATTGTGAACTTCTGTTCTGTGTGCAAACCAAACATGAAATGATGCTTTACACATTCTAACATACCCTTTAATTTTTTGGTTTTCAAATCTGGTTGGGAAAAAGGACTAGTTAGCAAAAGAGACTTTCATTTCAGCCTTTCTTTTATTTTAGACTGACTGCAATATAGAGAGACCAGAAGCCTTTATAGTCTTCCTGTAGATTTTGCTTCTAGGCATCTAGTCTTGTAGCATTTCAGATCACTTTAATGAATGTAAAGATAAAATTTCACAAATAAATTTTTCACTGCAATTTGTCACGGTCACTCCTTAAATACTCTATTTTTTCTATAAAAAAAAAAAATTAAAAAAAGACAATAATGCACATCTGGCAATGGAAAAAGTAAAAGTTCTAATTAGGTTGATTTGCTATTGTTAATGCGTTGCTTTAAGACTTTCACTAACTTTTTGTGTCTGAAGACCAAGGTGAAATCCTAGCTCTCCTGACCCCTAGCGGCAAATCTTTTAAGCAGCTTTGTTCAGTAGGTACAGGATTTCACCCTTAGTGTCTCTACGAAGTACTAGAAAGCCTTAACAGATAAGTTGATTCAAATTCTTAGGTTAATTCATACATGGATCCAGAATTTACCATAAGAATTAAAACAGAATGAATCCTAAATTATATAGTGAAGTAAAACCATTCTTTTTTCCCCCCAAGAGTGGCATTAAATATTTCCAGATGCCCATTTTGTGCAAAATAGGGGAGGAATTTTAAATTCTAGTAACATCAAATGAGTGAATGAATGAGTTGAATTAAGCTGCTTCATACAAATAATTTGGAAATCCACTATGCCATAAAAATGGTGTGGAATTTGCACAAATTGTCAGCATAGAACACGGTTTCCAGAGTCAGTGTTGTTTGTGTGATGTTTGTGAAGTACTAGTTTTGTTGCACAGATTAAATGATTGATGAGTGGCATTCCAGTGTCTAGACTGTCGTGAAGCTAGACCAAAATTTTAATGTTGTCTTTCTCTGTGATTAAGTTCTCTTGTGATTGTTTCCCCCTTTTTTTCTGATTTGAATTAAAGCAGAATTTTTTGCAGAAGCTTTCATTTTTTGGTACTGCAGTAGTGTAGTTATCCTGCAATAAAGTAAAAGCCAGTAATTCCAGTGTTGCCAGATCCTGTTGTCTTACTGTAAATGTTGCAGTGTTTGTTTCGTTAGGGCCCGGGTTCCTGAAGGTACACTTTTTCATAGTACCTAACTCAGCTGCAGAGTAAAATTTGAAAATGTGACTCTGGTGTACCCAAAAAAATCAAATGCAAGACATTGAAGTAGGATAGTTCAGGACGCTGGAAAGTTTGGAACAGGGAATAGCAGCATTGCCCTAACCTAAGCTATACCTAAACAATTATGTGGAAATGTTACACAGTACAATTTTCATGTAACTGGGTAACTTGAACCATTTATATGATGTCAAAGGTGCAACTGCATGAGAGAAGTATTATTCTGCTTCTAAAAAAAACCAAAAAACCCACAGTGACTCTCATAGGTGGAGAGCTGCAAAGCCGGTGGGGGATGTATACTGTCTTGATTGCCACGTGTTCTTTAATTTCAGTGTGTCTGAGAGAAAGAAGGCCTTTCCCTGCCAGTGCCCCCCATTCCCTTACCTCCACCAAAACCCAGACCTCTCCCCTCCTCTCAGCTTCGATGTGAAATATACTTTAGATTATTAAATACTCTGACAAACAGTAATAGGAGATCCTAATATTATATCTTAAGGACCAATAAGGAATAAGAAGAGATTCTTAATGTTGCAAAACATTTTACAGCCTCCAAAGTTAAAACATTTTGGAGACAGTTATTTGCACATTTTGGACACTCTTGATTATATATGAAGAACCTAGCAGAAGTGGATAGTATGCCTTGAGCAAATGGCAGTAATCTTAAGATAATTTTAAGATTTTTGGTAACTGAGTCACACTGCATGTAAAGTTAGGGCTGGTCTACAATTCTTATGTTAACTAAAAGCTGTTAGGGGAAATTTTAGCTGAAATATCTTAATCATCAAATGTGGATTTATATAGCTTTAACATAAAGCTATATATAAAATAGGGTTTTTCCAGTAAATGTGATCTGTAGCTACCAATCTAATTAAATTATTACAAAATCTATTTAATTAGCCCTTAAATGCTTTTTTTTTACATGTACATCCTTGCCACTGTTGTGCAGTTTTGTCTTAATATTTGTTGAGATTTGGTGAAGCATGTTGGATTGCAGCTTGCACAAGTTGATCTCATAATTATTCTGTCTTTCCCTATTTGCAATGCTTTCAAAAAAACATACCTGGATGCTATCTGTTCTGATAGCAACTACTCAATGAACACATGAATCACTTACCAGGTTAATACATTAAATTGCCATGTGTCAGGGAGTAACACCTTCTTACAGTAGCTTTATGTAACTCTGCTAAATAACTTTATCAGTGGTTTTCTCAAAACTGAAATATAATTATTTTGACCAGTCTCATTGCCCTAAAATTTTTGCTAACTTAAAATTTTTTTTTCACTGTATAGATAGTTACAATAGTAGAATCTCTGTAATGGGTAAATACTGACACACAATCTTCTGCTCTTGTCTATTCTATGAAGCAATACAATTATTACCTTCAAAGACCATCAAACTGTAAACAAATCATTTTGTCTCAAGTTTACATAAAGCTACATAGATGGTAAATCTTTCCTAACATTTCTTTATTCCACTGTCTTGTGTTTTCATGTTGGAAATACTTCTGCTTTTTCCTCTTGAGTGCCAACTTCTTACTAGAATGACTTCTTAATGTAATATGTTTACCTGGAATGTATTTTAACTATTTTTGTATAGTGTAAACTGAAACATGCACATTTTGTACATTGTGCTTTATTTGATGTGGAACATATGCAGTGTGATCCAGTTTTTCCATCATTTGGTTGCGTGAACTAGGAATGTTGGTCATACCAGACATAAAATTAAAAAAGGAAAAAAAAAAAACAAAACAGTTTGTTTTAAAATTTTTAATGTTTTTAGGAGTATGTGCTGTGAGGTGATCTGGAATTTGTCATTTTTTTGTCAAACTGTACTGCTCCTATTTATTGTAATGTAATAAAAAATAGTTATTGTGAGTTTCTGTCCCAGTTTCTGTTTTCTTTTCAAGAGTGGCAGTGCCTCATCTCTGTAACAGAGTACCCTGTGAATTGCATGTTTGGCAGTTGTTCTTAGGTTATTTCTTGTACTTCTCATTGCCTGTGACAAAGCTGCTGTCCTTGCCCACTGGCATTCCCTTCCTTTGAGAGGGGCTGCCATACTTTGACAAAATGCTTTCTTGTACTGATCCATCTCCTCTGGTGCTGCTTTTTGCATTCTGCACTTTGCAATGAGCAGAGCCTCACTCAGGTGAGGCTGCGCCTCTTGTTCACTCGTGCGTGCTCCTTGGCCTCTGCCACCTTCAGTTGTTTCCATCAGTCTAACAGCAGACTTGATGTGAATTAGTCTACAAGTGTGAAATACTCTGAATATTCTCATGCCCAGGTGCACATTTGTTTTCTTCTATCAAATGCCTTCCATAAACTTACAGAAATACGAAAGACATTCTTTAATACTGATTGTGTCCTATGGGGTAAAAAAAATGTGAAAAAGCTACTGTTCTGTAGCTTACACTTTGGCCCTTTGTTACCATGTCTGGATAATCTTTTATCGGTTACTGAGAAGGGTAGGTTAATTTTTGGATGTAGAGGTATTTGTTCAGAATAGGTTTAACTGACACATTCTAATGTAAAATGTGGAAGGCTTTCAAAAACAGATGAATCTTCCAAGTAACAGAGAAGCATAGCGCCTTGAATCGGCATTCAAACACACAGCTATGGGTAAGAAGTGCTACCTGTTCAACATCTCCATCAAAGTGAAACAGAACAGAATTACATTACCACTGTTTCCTGCAAAATTGTTTCACACATGAAGTTTTGGTTCAAGGAGATGAAAAGTATTTACGAAAAACCTATTACCCACATAATACAAAACCCCAATCGTTTAAGGGACTAAGGGGAAGCAAAGTCCTAATTTCTACTTTAGATAAGTTGGAAGGACTTACGTTTCATTTCTTCTGAGGTTACAGCTCTTTTATTGTTTATTTTCATGAATTTGTATCATTACATGCAAAGTGATTAATACCAGTTATTTGTTGTCATCACTGTAGTAGCGCTGTTTCAGAGCTCTGTATTTTCTGAGAAAGTACAAAGCCTCCAACTCTTTTATAACAAATTCTCCTCTTGCAATTAGTTGCTTAATTTTTTCAGGATCTTTCACATCTTTATTTTTTAGAAAAGCTGCTTTCAAACGGCTTCTAAAGTAGTCTGCTCCTTTGGGATACTCCCTTCCAAGGTACAGCAGCTTGAAAACAAAAAGATTTTTTTTTTTAATAGATGGAGTGCACAGTGAAAGGGTTTTGTCTAGTTAAGGAAAGTGCTTGTGGCATTTAAGGCACTTACATTTTTGTATAGATTCAACACTTCACCTCTTAAAGAACTGGCCATTCTCACATTTCAGTCAACTCTTTATTGCCGTCTGATTTATTTTGTTTTTACCTGAAGAACAATCAGTTTGACATTAGCTCTCCAGGGGAGTCAGCAAATCCCAGCCTCATCCTCCAGAGGAACTGCACCGTTTCCAGCCAGACTCCTTCACCTTCCTGAGCCCTGTTTGCTCTGTTATTTTCTCATTCCATTCTCTGCCTCTTCTGCTTTTGACTTTTAGTTTTTTTTATTCTGTATAGTTTCTCCCCTTCCATTTGTCCTCATCTCAAACACGCAACAAGAAGCCCCCAGAACCTTTCTGCTGCATTAACACCGGTTCAACTTTGGGCTGTTCACCCGCCGCTTCCGTGTGCGCTGCCCGCTCTCGGCCTGGCAGCTGCTTTAGCTGTGCTCTGCTGAGGAAACACATCTATACACGCGTGTGCATACAGACACCCAGCAGTAAATACAGATATATAAAAATAAAACTTCAGGAATTCCTGCAACTTTGGCGCTCATAAACTTTGCTTTTTAAAAAATCGTTCAAGCGCATTACGAACTGAGGCCAATGCATACGGGCAAAAAGTAATGTTGAAAAATATACTGCGTCAGAGACGAAGCACAACGATTTTTATTTTCCTAAATAAAAGCACCTGGAACCAAACCCAGCTCCTGCAGGGGCCGCACCCCGCTGGCCTCGCCCCAGCCCTCCGGGCCGCCCCTCCCTGCTTTGCTCACGGGGGGCCGGTGCCTGTCACCCTGTTCTGTGCCTCCTCGCCGCCCTCACACACACACGACCCCCGGCCCGGTCCCCCCCCCCCGCCCCCGCCAGTGCCCGCGGGGTAGGAGGAGAAGGGGAAGGTCAGCAGC
>WKFP01014815.1:249467-260573 GCA_011057875.1 Pterocles orientalis
ACTGGAACAGGCTGCCCAGAGAGGTTGTGGAGTCTCCTTCTCTGGAGACATTCAAAGCCCGCCTGGATGCGTTCCTGTGTGATCTGATCTAAGTGTTCCTGCTCCGGCAGGGGGATTGGACTAGATCATCTTTTGAGGTCCCTCCCAATCCCTGACATTCTGTGATTCTGTGAAAATGACCCAGTAACTGTGGCAGTAAATGTTACCTATTTTTGTTATTAGATGCATAATATGAAGATGGCTTGGAGACCGAATTTAAGGAAAATCTCCCATAGAAAACCCCAGATTGTGCATTTGGGTATTAATAAAGTTTTGGGGCTTAAATGGTTGTACTTGTTTCCATGATCATCAGTATGTTCTGTTTTTTCTTTTCAAGTGCTGACTTTGTATTAAATTAACAGCCCTCTTGATCTGACTGAGGAGACAAGGAAATGAGATTGACAGTAAACCAGAGGAGAGATTTGCCTTCCCCTTTAAAAGCTGCAGCTAAACATTTTGCAGACTCAAAGCCCGCCTGGATGCGTTCCTGTGTGATCTGATCTAGGTGTTCCTGCTCCGGCAGGGGGACTGGACTAGATGATCTTTCGAGGTCCCTTCCAATCCCTGACATTCTGTGATTCTGTGGTGAGGGACGTGGGGGCTGGGCTGGAGTATTGCACATGCTGAAGTACTAGTACATGGAAAAAATATATAAGGTTTTGGAAAAAAAAATCACCTGAAGCGCATGTTGGCTTTTCTGCAATTCCGTGAGCTCATTTCTTGTGCTGCTGTTTGTTACTATGGCTGCTTGGTGAGAAACCCAGCTTGGGGGTTACTAATTGCTGTGCTGTAACAAACTTCTCAGCTTTGTCTTGCACATCCTGCTTTCTCCTTCTTCCCCTTTCTCCACCCCACAGGGAGTATGCTCTTGTGGGTAATTAATCACACTGAAATTGTATAAATTCACAATATTTAGATGTTGCACTTCATTGCAAAAGAAAAGGTAATTGTTTGATAAATCAAATAAGGGATTGTTAACTGTTAGATGTTTGGCTTTCTAGAACCTGTTTTTGTTTCCTGTAGCCATTTGGAGAAATCTCCTAATTACATTTTTTCACTTCATGTGCAGTTTCCCCATGAATAAGAAAAAACTCGGCGGTGTTCCTGAATTCTTCTAGGTCATCACATGATGTAATTTAGTATTATTAGGGGTAGCACATAGTGTCAGTTGATCAGTTCAGAAAACATTTTTTTTGACTAAATTGTATCTCAGACTAAATTACATATTTGTTGTACATTTATTTTTTAACAATGGGAATAAGTAGACATACTTCTATAGCCATACGTGTAATGTAGCCTGATAAATTAGCAAGGTCTGGAGTGATGTGTTAGTGGCTAATTTTCTGCAACATTGACATTATTGTCATTATAATTTTTTAATGGTTAATCTCTTATAATTTTACAGAATAGTTGTAATTTGTAAGTATTCCTCTATACTTGATACCCTGTTCTCTGATGCTCATTTCTTTTTTTTTTTTCCCCCTGGTCTTCTAGGGTCCAAAAAAGAAGAAAAAGGTAGGTAGAAAGGCAGAAATATACTCTAGTTCGCATACAGCATTTTGACCCTTGCAGTATTCACTTAGATAGTGCCAGCACAATTCTGCTGTTTTGGAAATTACATGAGTAAAATTACAAAGCACTTCATACTGAAATTAAAGTAAGCACTGGTTAGTTCTTGACTTAATCTCTACAAAACATTATTTTTAAGAAGTTCTGTCATTATAAAGGTGCTGTGACACCACAATTGTATGCAAATGTGCTTTTTAAAAAGAAAAATGTAGGGGTTTTTGTTTTTCAGTCTGTATTTCTGCTGTGCCTGTTGGTCAGGCTCAATCAAATTTGAAAGAGCAGCAGGCAGGACACTAAGTTTATGGACCTTTTGCAGGGAGGCTGTGTTGTGTTCCTGCAGAACTACCAGAGAGAAGGTGGCGGACGCAGCCACTGTGTGTTTTGCTTGGCAGCAGATCTCAGGGCAGAGAGCCAGTGTCCTGGCTTTGAGCTGCAGGCTGGACACAGAACATGATGGGCAGGGGGGCAATGGACAGAAGTCCATGGGAAACTGGGTTGCATAAATTCATGCTCATGGATTATACGTAATTCAGTGATAATGAAATTATCCACCCTTCCCCACAAAAAGAACACATTCCAATGTATTTATTGGAGAACTGTGCATCTCAATGTTGTCATTACTGTGTTAAGTCCTAAGCATGTGAAGAGAAGTTGACTAAAAAGTGATTATAAGTAATTGAAACAAGCAGATTTTCCATTTTCACTGGAAGAAAAGTAATCAAAGGTGTGTATGTATATATATATATATAAAGTTTTTAACTGGAAGGAATTGATTCTTCCCTGAAATCTTAATAGGTGGAATTGTGTTTTTTACTGACTGTGTTTTGGGAGAATTTTGCAAATAAATGCTTTGGTGACAAATATGACAAGGTTCGTGCTAACTCTGGTGGGTGTACATTTGTTGCTGGCACTAAATTTTCACTGTTGTTTTTGTTCAAGCTTCATGATAACCTTTGTATTTGAAATTGCATTTGTGTATGTTTTTATTGCCATGCAAAGTAGTATAAAGTGAATACCTTTCCAAGTAGTTATTTGTATCAGAAAATACACTAATCAGAATAAAAATGTGAAATAACATCATTTGTAACCCAATTTTTGGTGATGAATGACAAAGGTTCTTCATGATTGTTTCTAAATTTCTTGTCAATTGGATTACTTGTAACAGTATTTACCAAGTTATTAGGAATATTCAGGTGGAGTGGGTGGGACTTAAGTCCTCTTTCATTGTCTTTCTCTGTCAGCTTTCTCGGACATCTTTATTGCCTTATTTGCACCTCTGCAAGATGAGCACTATGCTGCTGTGCTGGTGTGATGCCATTCTGTACCCATTTCTCTGCAGAAGGGGAGAACTGGGTTCCTAACAGATGCCTTTGATCATTAGTGTTTATTTACATTGTGATCCATCCAATTGTATTCTCTTGCTGACGCAGCGGATGAAACTCATACTGTTTTAGTCATTTTACCTCACCTGACTGAATCCTTGTAAGCAGTTGTCTCTCACTAGCAATGACGTGGGGAGTTGGGATTCAGCTCTCTGATACACAACACCCAGGTTAGATGCCTAGGTAGCGAATGTGTCTCCTTCTTTTTTCACATTGCCTCTCCCTCTGAACCCATTTACATGCCGTATTTTCTGTTTTAAAAAGAATGAACATATAATTTAATTCTCTTTTGTTTGTGTGTGTCAGTGGCAGAATACCGTTGTTCAGCCAGTGCATAGATACACCACCAAATGCAAGTTACTTGTTTTTCTCGACATTGTGTCTTTTGTCATCCATACCTTTGCTTTCAGCCTGAGTTTAGACTGCAGTCACTCATTTGTTTTCTCCATATGCTGGAGCCCATGCAGAATACCATGGTTTATTTTCTCATGTATACTAAAAAAAAAAGTAGCCTTACCTGTCCCACTCATAAACAATAACACTGGCTGTGAGTTCATTTTGCAGTTCAGTACAAAATTGGCCTCCTTGTTTTTACAAGCTCTGCAACCTTATTTTGATTTACTTGCTGGCCCATCTTCCAGTGAACAACTAGGGTTGTTCAGCCTGGAGAAGAGAAGGCTCCAGGGGAACCTTCTAGCAGCCTTCCAGTACTGAAAGGGGGCTACAAGAGAGGTGGGGAGGCACTCCTTGTCAGGGAGTGTAGTGACAGGACGAGGGATAACAGTTTGAAGCTGAAAGAGGGTACATGTAGATTAGATATGAGGAAGAAGTTTTTTGCTGCGGGGGTGGTGAGACAGTGGAACAGGTTGCCCAGGGAGGTTGTGGATGCCCCATCCCTGGAGGTGTTCAAGGCCAGGCTGGATGAGGCTTTGAGCAACCTGGTCTAGTGGAGGGTGTCCCTGCCCATGGCAGGGGGGTTGGAACTAAACCTAACCCATCTATGATTCCTCACCCCTTTTTTCTTTATTTTTTTTTTTCAGTCTGCTGTACTCAGGGCTTGTCTGCTTGTCTTTGCAGCATCTGCCTTCAGGAACAGCACTCCTCCCTGGTATGATTCCATCAACCCCAGACAGAGTCAAGGCCTATTGACTGCAAGTTTATTGGCACGCAATGCAAGGGCAGTGTTACCTGTATAAACATTGAGTAAAACCCAATAAAGATAATTTAAGGCTCTTGGTGAGGATTGCAAACTCAGGCTGCTTTTGCTTCTGCGTTAAGAGGAGATCAGTGTTTTCCTCTTGTGTGTCTTTAAGTGGTGTTTCCTAGTGGCGGTGCTGATGCTACACATTTGATTAAACATCCCAAGACTGTGTCAACACAAAAACCAAACAAAATGATAATAAAAAATAAAAACCCATTGAAGAATCTTTCTTTTTGCTGGTGAGGTAAAAAGTGAGGGGCTATCAGCAAACATCTTCAAATCCAAAGAGAATTATGCTTTTCACATCCTAGCTGTTCAAGACTTTTGAAGGCAACATGGCCTCGTGTGTATGGCTCCAATACCAAATTTTTGTATGTATCATCAGTGAGGAAGCTATGAATTGCAGGACAAAAATAAGTGTTCTATTCTGGTTAATCTGTTACATGACAGGAGATTTGGCATGTTACTTACCTTGTCTTTTGTTTCTTTAACAGACTGCAAAGAATTGATAAGGAAGATAATTTCTGAGAAACCCAAATTTAAAATACAGTTATTCTAGGATTATCCTAGAGGTTGAATGGTTAACTGTCTTGAGCTTCAGTTAGGATTTTATGACAGAAAAGAGAAGTCTTTGTTAGCTGTGTTGTGAATTAGATGCTTCTAAACAGCAGACTTGCTTATGTCCTGAAATACTTTCCCCAGTGTTTCTTAAAAGTTTGAAGTTGTAACATCTACTTTCTTAGCAGATCTACCTGTTACTCAATTTCTACATGAAAACAAGAGACTTTAATATTCTATTACTGTGGCCAGGTTCAAAAGTGTATAGCATATTATATGCTAATATATACATATTATAATAATATATTATTATTAACATATTTTAATATATTAATTGTAAAATCATATATTGCATCATGAAAATGAGAAGAAAATTGAGTCCAGGATGTGGATTGCCATTCTGGAAGCTTCATTGGCTGTGTAGGGAATCTAAAATCTTAATTCAGGGATCAGATGAGAAGGGCAAAGCTACAGAGGGTAGGGAGTGTACCTCCCAAAACTCATTAAAGTAATATTGACATTTCTTTTCTTTTAATTTATTGCAAACATTAAGTCCGGTGGCAAAAAGAAAGTTAACAAAGCTGAACAACTGAGATTACAGAAAGAAGAAGAAGAAGAAAGGAGGCTGAAAGAGGAAGGTACTGTGCACTTCATTTACAGGGAATGTGATGGTACAAATCGCTTATTTTCAATAAGTGGACAGAAAGTAATCTCCCAAACCATATGTGCACCAATATCTATCTCTTTTTCACAAACACAGGTGATTCAGCCTTCTTTTCTTGTGTGTTGCTTGTTTCCATCTCCCACATCTCTCTTTCCTGTTAGAGCCATACTCTTTTCTCTAGTTACTTCTACCGTGATTAGGAACTTGGGAAGGAGGATGGCTGGAAGAATTACGTTTTACTTTTCTCTTGTACCATTACCTTTTGAAATACTAGCAGGTTAGAAATGCAGTGGTTTGTGGTTCTGTCTTTTTTTCCCCTCCCTCTCCTTTCAAGCCTTGTTATTAGTAGACAAGATAAATTATCTGGAAATTACTTTTTCCAAAGAAGGCCAACAAAATACTTCTGTTGGCAGGGAGCTAGCTGGTGTTCTGAAGGGGTAGTGGGTAAGGTGACTGCAAAGTAGGACAGATTGAAGTGTAGTTTTCTTGGGCTTACGTCTTCTGTCTCTACTGAGTGACTGATTCCTCCACCCACTTCTTCACGATCTTGCTGTTGTTTATCACTGTCTCTCCTAAAATGAAATTCCAGTTGCATGACTTGGCCTGTCAACCCCATCTGAATGCATCTGTGTTTGCAGGTTAATATCACAACTCAATACCCCCATCTGAACATCAGATCCCTCTCTTCTACTTCCCTTTCTGCCATTAATCCATCCTGGTGGGGGTTTGCGCATGCTATGACTGCTAGTAATAGTAAATTACTACTAATCACTAGTAACCTCTGTGGGTAGGGTAAAGGGAGATTTGGGAACTGCCGTTGCTCTTGCTTCTGCAGTGCAGATGTGTTTGAAGTGATTTGCATGTAGGCAGTGACATTCAAGCCACTGTTTGGGAACATCTGGATTGATGCAAAGGCTGTGCTAGCTTAAGTGGAAGGCTTAGAGATTGAAAACAATTTTAGTTTTTACAACCTCTCTGATTTTCTAGTCCCCGTGGCAGCAAAGAAGAGTTAAAACTGTGACCGGGAGTAACTGGTCTTGAAGAGGATATCCATGAAGAAGTAGCTATCAGATTGAGGTGCCCACCAAGGGTTGTAGGAAAGGAGAAGACTCTTGGGACTGAACCACTTGGATGGTTTTACCATAGACATTGGATTAAGAACCTGGGCCTGTTCAAGTTGTAGATAAAGGGAGAGGGCACTCCTGCTGCTGTTTCTGAGGGGAAAAGAGGGCTTGCTAATCGTTGTCTCCACTTGTCACAGGCTGAGAGGGGTAGCACCATAGATGGTGTGTTTTAGTACTACGAGTCAAAGTAAATTGGCTAATTTGGAAGATTTCTGCACAATGTAAGATACACCTTTGTGTTGCTCATTACTATGGTTGTGTTGTCATTACAGCTAATAACAAAATAATTTGTCTGCTTTTATTAGCAAAATATAATTATGCTTTTGATATATTTCACAATCTTCAGAGGAAGCCCGACTACAAGCTCAACAAGAAGAAGCAGCAAGACTTGAAAATGAGAGAATTGAACAAGAGCAGATGGAAAAGCTTGCGGCAAAAGTTAGTTCATATTCAGTAATCACTGAAAAATTCTAGTCCTATTTCTAAATTTGTGACAAGGTCTGTAAAACATTATTCATTTAGTGTGAGAATAAAAGAATTTCCTTATGTCCAGTTTGAATAAATACTTATTTTTTTTCCATTTCTACTATACTTTTAATTGGATGTATTTTTTGTCTTCCCCATAATTACATTTGGTACAGTTGTGGCAAGAAAATTTTGGTATAAATTGTAGAAGTGGTTACATATTAAGACAGATGCATTGATTTGTGTGTGTATGTATGTGTGTTTGAATATGTATGTTTATTTTTCTAAGAAGACTGGAATTCAGAACAAAAAGTGTTTGGTAATATATGAATATTTTTGTGTTTAAATAAATAAAAAAGGAGATTTACCACAATTTATTTTTCCCCCCAGAAAAAAAGGCACTCTTTCCTGTGCCTCTTATCCTTTACAGAATATTTTTCCCCCCTAGAAAGAAGATAAATTTAAAAGAATAGAAATAATAAGGAAAAAAAATCATCATCTTGCACACATTTTTCCAACATATGCTTACATTTTTCATCAGCTCTCATTAGAGATAATTCCAGGATGATGATATGGAAACTGTTCAAGTGAGAGGTTAACAATCATATGTCATATTATGTTTATCATATGGCTCAACAACTAATGTGATGACAATAACATATTGCGAACTGCTGCAGTCTTCTCAATTAAATGCTTCATTAAAAAGCAAGTTATCACTGTTTGGATTTGTTTAAATGATAACTCATTCAAATATCCTAAGTTATTTTCTTTGATATAAAATAATAGTAAACAAAATATTTAACTCCTATGTTTTCCATACACATACATATGTAAACAGGATCAAGAACGAAGGAAATCTGAACTAGCAGAACTTCATTCCCTGGAACAGAAGTTTTTGTCTGCAAAGCAGTGGAAAACAGATTATAGAGCACATGCAAAGGTAAGCTTTCTATCCAAAATCTGCCTAGTGTTGTAGAGGTTCAACAATAAAGAGACTTTAGGCAATGTCTCCATTACAGGATCTGGGAATGCTTCAATATCTTGAACTTAGGTGTGTGCCATGACTGCATTTCAAGTTCCATCTCGAGGTAGTAACTGGCCATCCTCTATCTTCTATACTTTGGTGTACACAGAAAAGAAACACAAGCAAAGAGAAACCTGTCTGGCTGATCAAAGTATTAAGTCCCCACGTCTTACCTCAGCAGTCAAGAGGAATTGTTGTTTCAGGTGTTCTGGTATTTGTCCTTCCTTTTCTCTTTGTTTTATTCATTCTATTTTTAAACATTCTACAAAAAAAAATCTCTACTAGGGTTTAAAAATATTTTTGTAGAATTTGAGATAATTGATGACATTTTTCCAGTGGTTCCTGGATACCACAGGTCATCATTCAGAGAGAGGTTAGCCAAAACTTTGAAGGACGCAATGCAAATCCGGGTTAGATATCAAGACTTGAAATACATGAAAATGCAGCTAAGAGTTAGTGTCTGCAGTTTAGCGTGACATACATGGAGGTTGAATTATCACCCAATAGTGCTATATACGTGTAAAGTTAAATTTTAAATAATAAGGTATGGAAATATACTAGTAGAACATTTCACGCTTGTAAATCCATCAAACATCATTCAGTCTGATAATGATATTTGTTCAGTTTGGTTCCAAGTAAGGTTAAATAGACTTGCAGACACAAGACTTTTTTCTTTTTCCTGTATATCACTTAATCCTTTATAAAGCCTGTGTGGAAAATATTTAGACTCATAGGATAAATAATGTTAGAAGGGACTTCTGAAACTCATGTACTTCAACCTCCTGCATAAAGCAGGGCAAACTCTAAAGTTAGATGGAGGTGCTCAGCTGGGTTTTGAAAATTTCTAAGGATGGGGATACCACAGTATCTCTGGGCAACCTAGTTGACTGCTTTACCACTCTCGTAATAATATTTCTTTAAATCCAAGTGATGTTTCCCTTGTTACAGCTTGTGCTCTTTGCCTCTTTGTCATGACTCGTTATCCCTATGTGCCTCTGAGAAAAGTTTGCCTCTGTCTTCTCTTAAAATCCCTCTCTAGGCAGTGGTAGGCTCCTCCCTCAGCTTTGTTAGTCCTCTCCAGACTAACAAAGTTCAGCCTTTCCTCATGTGTAATTCCTCCGGTACCCTGACCATCTTAATGTCCCTTTCATGGACTCTCCAATTTACCACTCTTGCTATTGTCCTGAGGGACCCAACATTGGATGCAGCACTGCAGGTGTGACCTCAGGAGTCCTGCAGAGGGACAGTCCTAGGGCTGGCTGGTTACACTTGTCTTGGTGTAGCCCGGTGTGCCCTTAGCCATCCTTGCCACAACGGTGTAGCTTGATAACTTCACAGTTACATCTTGACACTGTTGGATGATTTTTATTACCTTTTTCAGTTGATGACAAGCTCAGACTTTATTATCCTCGTGAAGAAGAGAATCTGTCAGTCATTTTGAAAGGGGACAGTTGTTTATGGATGTTTCTGGAGAGTATTTCTTGGAAGGAGAAACATCATAATTTTTTTTATTTTGAAAAGTAATGGCAAAATGAAACTGTTATTTTAATAATAAATCTTCAAATAAAATACTGGTAGATTATGGGAAATACCAGAGTTTGTGTTCTACTGCAACGAATATTTAGGGCAAAGGAAGTATATAATACCAAATGCAGAGTTTCCATGTCTGTTTATGAACAATTTCAGTTCAGATTAGCATGTACATTTACAAATTATAATAACATTTATCCTTTTTTTCAAAGAACAAATGCCGTTATTTTTAAGGATGTGTTTTCCTGCTGATGAAACTAAAGCTCTCTTTTAAGTGCAAAGATGTAAAAAAAGAAAACAGATGTTTTAATTACGGGAAACTGATCAGTCTTTTGTACAGGAGTTTCCAGTGCACTGAGCGCTCACCCATTACTGGTTTTTTTGAAGTCAGTGGAAATGGTTATGGAGGTGGTTGGGAATGCAATTATACGAGTGCTTTTGCTTTAAAAGGTCAATTTTACATTGTAATGCAATCTTCAGTAATGTTGTGTTATTAATCTTCACAGTAAACAGGAAGGCAATGTATCCTTAATATCTTACTGTATGGATGAAAAAAATTATAGATGATAAATTGATCCCATGAGCCTATGTTAGGCTTGGGTAGAGTTAAGTCTGTTTAGCCTGTTGCTGGTTTGTTGTTTTTTTTCTTCCTCCACCTGTAAGAATAATGACCAATAATTGATTTGAAAATAAAATGTTAAAAAAAAATCCTAGGACTTCACATTCCCACCAGAGGTTTCTGTAACAGCTGAATTGGTTCTGGTAAGGCGGAAATCTCTGTCAGAGGCAGAGAAAGAAGGAATGAACATGTTGGAGTAGAAGGCTCTTAAGCAACTTTATTGCCAGTGTAGGAATTTTCAGTTTTGTTGGCAGTATCTGGTTTGAGAACCATCTGCCTCTTCTACCTGCACCGGTTCTTCATTTATGTTCTCAGTCATTTATTCTTTCAGCCCCTTGTTTTGTGGCAGGTACTGAATTAGTTGCTTTTTGTACACGTGCAAGCTCTACCGAGCACAACAGAAACCACTGATAAATCAGTAAAGTATAAACAGAAAATGTTAGGTGGGCAGAAGGATCTTAACACATTACTATAAAAGCAGACAATTTTTTTCTGTCATAGTGATAAGCCAGATGGTGTTACCGTCCCATTTCGATGCAGGTGTGAATATATTACTATAATATACTTGTCCTTCAGAATCCTCCTTTTTCTTATAATAATGATAGTCATTTGTACCACATGACTGTATCTACTTTTATTTGAACATTTTCTGTAGTGGGAGCATTACCTCAATTGTGATGGAAGTCCTGACCCAACTGTACTGCAGGAAATAAATACTTTCATGAGCCTCTGATGTGAAGATCAAAATGAGGACATTCAGCTTGTGATGGAGAAGGGGGAACAGGTGCTAAATGTAAGTGTAATTTTAAAATTTTTTAAAAAATAAATAAAATAAAATTAAAAAGCTATTTTTTTCACTTTAAGCTTACTGGAACATATCCTTAACAACCGCTCCCCCCCCACCTTTTTTTTTTTTTTTTAACCCAAATGA
>WKFP01014815.1:264772-287105 GCA_011057875.1 Pterocles orientalis
CTTGTCCTGAGAACTATTTTTGAGGGCACAGTATTTAACTGACAGAATTGATGAAGTCAGAGGAATTAAAAAAACACAGTTCAAATTTTAACACAGGAATTTGAGTTTATAACTGTCATGTTTTAGTGCATAAATACAATGTACCTGAACTTGGTCTGGTGTATTTTTATTCCTGTGTGGTTTTTTTTTATTCGAGTGTAAATGTAAGTAAATCAAAGTGATATAAATAAGAAGGAAACATGATTTAATTGGCTTTTTTCTTTGTAGACAGCTAATATGCATGAAGATTCTGAAAGTGGAAATATGCAGGCAGTCATAAAGGATAAAAATGTTACTTTCTGTATTTGGGCTAATCTGAAGAAAAAAGTAAGGTACAACATACTGAAATTCTTAATTTGAAATGAGGCCTGGCTTTGTCTGCCCATTTTGAGTAAACACCAAGAACCAGTTTCTCATAATCTTCTTCATGTCGAATAGCATTCATTCTACAGGCTCCCAACTGGTGTTATTTTATACCAGCCTGTGGCTAAGGAAGATACTGGTTACATCAGGGTTTTATTAAAGAAATAAGAGTGGTTTTTATATATAGATAGACATGTAAATATATCTATATAATTTGTTTCTTAAAATGCTACAGTAGAACCCTGTTATTGCCAGAACAAGTTTTAAAGGAAAACAATAAAAGTCATGCAGAGAATTGAAATTCCTCTGGAAGTAATGTTTCTTGCTGATGCACTGAGTAGTTTCTAAGTTGTTACAGTTGCTTGCAAAGTAGTGAATGATGCTTTGTGCTCAGTTCTGTTAGGTAGAAGATTCTAGAGCCTGAGATGCAAATATCCTCCTGAATCTAAGATTTTTTTTATTAGATTACTGTTTAACTGATACATTTTTCAAAGCAAGATTTTTGAGCAGACTTCCTATTCCCACTTGGCAAATATGAGGAATAAATTGGTAAAAGGACTTTGCCTTGACTAAGGACCTGCTGCTGTATGCTTTGTTAAGATAGCTAGAAGGCTGGGTTCTGAGCAGTGTCAGACTGACCTGCAGGAAGATCCCACCTGGGTTAGTGTTAAAGCCTTTTGATGTCAGCTTAAAGATGCACGGAAAATTTTCAACCAAGAATTAAAAAATAAATTATGCTTTACTAGAAGATTTTTAGAACTTGTGACCAGCTGAATTTATTTGAAAATAACTATTTGAATTGTTCTGGTTTTGGTTGGGCAGGAATTGCAACAAACAAGAACGTTCTGTATCTGATGAAAAAATCCAAGGTCACAAATTAGATACTTGATTTGATGCAAGTTGGCCTCCTGTGCTGCTCTTAGCCTGGGTTGGAAGGGACGTTAAAGATCATTTAGTTCCAACTCCCCTGCCATGGGCAGGGACACCCTCCGCTAGACCAGGTTGCTCAAAGCCTCATCCAGCCTGGCCTTGAACACCTCCAGGGATGGGGCATTCACAGCTTCTCTGGGCAACCTGTTCCAGTGTCTCACCACCCTCATAGTCAAAAATTTCTTCCTAATATCTAATCTAAATCTACCCTCTTTCAGCTTCAAACCGTTACCCCTTGTCCTGTCACTACACTTCCTGGTAAAGAGTGCCTCTCCAGGAATCCTATAAAGACTGTTATTTTTGCAGCTCCTGATCCCCTTAATGTAGTTATAGCTTTTCTGGAGGGGCTTACAGATGTCTGTCAGTACAAGACAGGAAGCATATTGTGACATCTCACTCTGTTTCTTAGACTGTGCCATGTGACAAAAGAGAATTTAGGTGCCTGTTAGTGTAGCACATCAATTTGAATACTTATGAAGAAATATAAAAGTAAATGCTTCCAGTCTTACTAAGGAATGTTATTTTTTTTTTTTGTTATGTACAGGTTCAAAAATCATGTGTTTTGTGATGTACAGCATGGATTTGATCTTCCAAAGTCACTGGCTGCAAGCAGTGTTGCTGTTCGCATATTACATACTCATTATGATCACGTATCTCCACTTTGGCTGCAGTGTCAGAGTGTGCCAAAATTGGAAGTCTTAGATAGTGAAGAGTCAACTCAGCTTTCACAAGGCAATGTAGAAGAACCAGAACAGGAAAAGAAAGCCAGAGAAGAGCCCAACGTGCCCACTGAAGAAGAAATGTGTTCTGAAGGGAGAAAGGTAGGTTAAAATAATCTCATCAAAGGAGATTCTACATTGCTGTTGTTATTTGAATCCCAGTTGCTGTGTAACAGCTTCTTAATGCATCCTGGGCCTGAGAAAGCCAAGTTCTTAAATGTTTTATAGAAAAAGGCAACTTGTGTTAGTACAGTGCCATTGACCTTCTCAAGAGAGTGGAAAGATGAAAGACCAAAGGCTGTTGTACAGAAGGCAGAAAGGGACGTTTGGACAGGGTGTGGTAGTTGCTGCGCAATTGGATGCATGAGCTGGCATTTGGTTGGCAGTTTAAGAGTAGGATTGATCCATGAAGAATGTTAGGTGCCATTGTAAGGTATTTTCGTAAATCTATGACATACGTTCTGCTTCTGAGAAACTGACAGCCACATAACATCATAGCAGTAATCCAATACTAGGAAAATTGGTAGCATGCGGAACAGGATTCAGTTCAGCAGGTCTTGGTTGTGCAGTTCAGTAGTTGCTCCGTGTCTGTATGCTGAAGCTTTTGGAACTGGAGGACTTTCCTAGTGCTGTCTCTCTTTGCTGGATTCCCTTCATCAGCACTCAATGGAGTGTCTCGGCTTTGAGAGTTGTAGGATTTGCTTTGTTTTGTATTCTTGTTACTGGGTTTGGATTTTTCACTTTTGGTGTAATCTGTGACCTGCAGATAAATTACTCAGCTTCTCTATCTAAAATTTCTGCATGAATAACTTGTAAACCATCGTGTTTTATGCCCTTAATACATTTAGAGCAACTATCTTTGCCTTTTTCTTTTTCAGTCCCCGACACCTTGTAGTGAATCAGTGCCTGAAATCCCATTTTTCTTGATTCCTTTTTTCTTTTTTGCATGAGAAATCTTGTCTTTTGGCAGTTTTCACCTATGTTTTTCAGACTTTCTTCAAGCTCCTCATTTCATTCCTTCTTTGCTTTTCCAGGTCTTACTCTTGTTCTCTCAATCCAGTCTTGTGAATTTTCCTGTTCCCTCTGAAGACTCCACTTCTTTCAGCTGCTGCAGTCTCTCCTCCTGTCTGCCTCTGGCTTGAGTTCCCCCACATTTATGTCTGTAAACACTTCTTTGCTCTCACCTTCTGTCCTGGTTCAGGAGACGTGTGTTCTTCCCACACGCTAGCAGGCACAGCACAGAGCACAGGAGGTGCCTGTGCCTCCGAACGGTTGGCTCATACACTGAACTGCTGTTTGTCTACTGCTGTGCTGCCAGAGGAGGCTGCTGTCACGGGGTGAATTCTATCTGGATTGGAAGTTTGGCTGGAAATCTAGGGTAATGTTTTGAAAATAGAAAACAACGTGAGAAAGGGAATAAATATCACGGGCAAGGCACAGGCTAAGACTGCAAGTGGGGGTTCTGGCAGAGTTTCAGTATGACTTTGGATTCAACGTTGGCTTAAAGTGTTTTTTTGTGTCACTCCTAGCTGTAACATAATTTTTGAGTGCACATGCTGCTAAAAAGGTTAAATGCTTGCATGGTACTTGAGGAGTTTGAGATGGAATTTGCTGTGGAAATTAAGTTACAATTTTATGTTTATCTCAATTTCTATATCCAGTTCCAAAGTTGGAGAGTGCCTTCAATCAAAATTATTTTTTGCTAGCTAGTTAGAAATTATTTCTCCTAAACCCTTGACCCTGCAGCAAGATTGGTGCAAATGCTGGTGGAGGAGTGGGACTGTATTCCTTGTCCTTGAGCCTCCTTGAAGGAAGTGATACCATCTTTTTTTTTTTTTTTAATTGTGTCTGTCTCTGACTAATGAAAAAATGTCTCTTTTATATAGAGTGCTATTTCATTGAAAGAAAACAACAATAGCATAGCTGTTATAAATGAGACAGAAGAGGAAAATGAGAAGAAATCAGAAATCCTGGACACAGAGTCACAAGGTATTTGGTTAGTTTATGCGCAGCACTGCAAAATTACTTATTCTAAGTAATTTGATACATGGAAACATTGTGATATAGATTTCTCTGTGAATGGAAGAAAGTGTAAATATATTGATGTCTTGGTAACACGAGTTTTGTTGACATTTCTGTTAATTATTGTTAATAGCAAAATTGATTTTGTACCCACTTATTTTAATTAATGTAATTATTATTTTTCTTTATATTCATGTAAGTATTTATTATGTTTATGCACATTTGTCTATTATTCTGCATACCTCTATGTATGTTTGTGGGTGTGACAGACAATCTGCATGAAGCTGACAGGCTGCCGGGTCTGGACAGATTTACTTCTTCAGAAGAAAATAAATCAAATACATATAAAGGTAGGCATGGGAGTAGTGCAGGTATAACTGAGTGTTATTTAAATGTGTGCTTACAGCAAGATACATGCTGATAAACTTTCCTGAAAGAGGGCCTTATTCTAGGAACTAAAACTATTTATCTGTTCTACATAAATTAAGTTACGAATTTCTTCAGTGTTGTGGTGTCCTTTGGTTTAGTGAGTTTTTTTGGAGTATTATCTTAATTAAATAAAATGACTAGAAACTGTTCAGCATAGTTTAGTGTGCTGGTTTTGGCTGGGATAGAGTTAATTTTCTTCATAGTACCTAGTATGAGGCTATGGTTTTTGGATTTGTGTTGAGAAGAGTGTGGATAACACACTGATGTTTTAGTTGTTGCCAAGCAACACTTACATTAAGCCAAGGACTTCTTCAGCTTCTCATACGGCCCCTGCCCTCCTGGTTTCTCGTCTGCAAGAAGCTGGGAGGAGACACAGCCAGGACAGCTGATCCAAACAGGCCACAGGATTATCCCATGCCATAAAATGTCATGCTCAGTATATAAGCTAGGGGAGTTGGCCAGGGGCTGCAGTCACTGCTCGGGGACTGCCTGGGTGTTGGTGAGCTGATGGTGAGCAGTTGCATTACTTGTTTTTGTTGGATTCTGTATTTGTTGTTTTCCTTTTCATTACAATTTATTATTTTTATTTTATTTTATTTCAATAATTAAACTGTTCTTATCCCAACCCAAGATTTTTCTTACCTTTTTCCTCCAATTCTCTCCTCCATCCCACTGGGGGAGGGGAAGTGAGTGAGCAGCTCTGTGGTGGTTATCACTGTCTGGGATTAAACCATGACATTTAGCTGAACTGTACAGGCTTTTCCTTGTTAAAAAAAAACCCAAACACTTTCTGCTGAGCACAGTCCAAGCAACCAGTTGTCAGACTAGACCCTAGAGACCACTCAAACAAGGTGGTTTTCAAGAAAACTTGGGCTTCATTTGGAGGAATTTCCTATTTTATTTCTGTAAAGCTTTGGAAATCCTCACTATAGTATTATGTGTCTGCACAGAGATACATTAATTTTACGTGAATGCCTTCAAGCTTATTTATCTGCTTTAATAAAGAGAGAAGGCTTAAGAAATTATGTTTTTGCTGCTGTACTAATGATCTGCAAACCCATTCAACCCCTTTTAGAATACTTTGAAATGATACTCACTCAGTTACCACCAATTCAGTGAAAGCAGGCAGCCAGGTAGAAGAGAAGGAAAACAGGAATGCAACATCAGGGAGAACTACAGCGAGTTCTTCTCTGGATTTAACTTCATTGTACCAGCGTTAAGAAGTTAATTTAGCTTGAGAGAATTAATAGTTTTGTTTGGAAGATATAAAGATTTTTGTATAATTATTTTTAAAAGCAAGTTAAAGCTAAAGTTTACTACCGCTGTGGCTGGTAGTAAAATGTTTCTTATTTCTTGTAAAGTTTTTGCTTGGAATAACTGCAAAAGAACATTATGGTGTTGTGTGAATACAGTAAGCTAAAACCTCTGCATAATGCAACTAAATCTGACATTGTAAAATTAACATCACTTTAAGTTTTTTTAAAAAAAAGCTTGAAGACATTATATGGATATTTGTCATTGTATAAGATTATCTCACTCACTAAAAGCATATTTTTATAACAGTATCGGTGCATTATTGAACACTTTTTCTTGATCGCTGTCAACAGTAACTTCCTTCCTCCTGTGACATCTGGGGCAATGTTTTTGTGATTTTTTTTAATAAAATATTTTTAATCCATGGTCTTTAGGCCTTCTAATAATTTTTCAGTTAATTAAAACTTATATCCATATATAAATTAGATACATAATTATGTTTAGAAAAATATTATCTTTGTTATCTGAAAATTTTGTTTCACATTAAAAAAAAAATCCATCATACGCTTTGTGTCATTTTACTTTCAGCATGTGACCTCTAGTTGCCTTATACTTTTTTTAGTTGCCTCATTTCTTTTCATGCCAATCCAATCTTACCAAACCCATCCAGAATCTAATGTAGTGTATATGTGACAGTCTTCTGTGATTAATGATGTGACTCATTTTTGCAAGTGGAACCGCATTGCCATATAAAACATTTTGGATTGACTACAAAGTTAAAGCAGATATTAATCTGTTAAAAAGGTCAGTACCAAAACAAGAGATGCTTTTCCTTGTCCAGCTCTCTATCTTTCCATATATTTCAATTAATTGTTGAAAGATTTGCAAAACACCAGTAGATGGTGCTGAAATGCTGTGGAGTGTAAAGCACTTCAAGCACACAGGCTTTTTGTGCAAAAGTGAAAAATCACAGAAGGAGGAAATTTCAGTGTTTTAGTTTAAGCACCAAATTAATGCATATTTTGTTATTTTCTTAGTTCAGGATCCACTGATGCAGGAAGAGACAAATGAAAAAGCAGAGGTGATAAGTGATGAAACTATTGTTGATTTGCAACAGTTTGTAGTGGTGGGTGGTGTGTACCACATTGATGTACTGCAGCTTCCACCTCAGGTCAAACAAATCAAGGACTGGAGTATGGTAGAGGTAAGTGCGGAAAGAGATTACACCCCATGCAGTCCTCTTCCCTGTCATCCTCAAGATGCTCCTGAGTGCTACCACTGTACATACATAGTGTACATGATTTCCTGAGCAGCAAACTGAAAGACCAATTTTCAAATAATGTTTTGGCTACACTTGGCCAATTGTTGGAGCAGTTGCGGGGAGCAGATCAGCCTGCACTTAGTACGTGCTCAACCAGTGCTCGTCTGCATGGCTAGGACAGATCATTGTGCTGCAAAAATGCTTTTGGCCAAAGTAAAATCAAAGGGAAAAGTTCTTATTTTTTTCATATGTGAAAGGTATACTTGAAGGATGGCAATAAAATTACTGCCCATTCAGTTCCAGGCTCTGCAAGCTATTTGAGGACTAGAGCCAACGTGTTCTGGTTTTTCCCACTCATGGACCCTGATGCAGTATTAACTTCAGTTTTTAGTAAAGCTGAAAACCTTTAATTAATTAAATTCCCATTCAAACTAAGAAAGTAGGACTGTGGGCAGGTGGCGAGGCATGGGCTCTTCATTCCCAGACGAGCACACAGTCCTGCATTCCCACACGTAAGTCACTTCTTTCATTCTCTTTGACACGGTGTGGACAAATTGGAATTATCTTGACTTTTGCCTCTCAGGTGCTCTTGGGGTTTTTTTTTTGTTATTGTGGATCCATTAAAAAAATGACTATGCCTTAAGGGTGCCACCCACAGCATGTGAAGGGTTCAAAGGCCCAGGAATAGTCACCTCTCTACTGTCCCCAACATTGTAGCTGTAAGTGTGCAGCTGTCAGAAATGTGCACTAGTACCAAACCATTAATACTAATAAATTTTAAATGGTATGTTAGGAAATTCTGCAGGCAATTACGTCAACTTAAAGAAAAAAAAAAAGCACGGCACTGCATGTTCTAAAAAAAATGTTATCTGTTCTTTTCCCATCTTGCCAAAGTTACTCGATGTTGGATTGGAGACATACCTGTATCACCCAGAAGAGGCTGAAGATGCCACACTTCCACCTATACAGATAACCCTTAGGCTTTCTGATGATGTGATGTATTTTGAAGATCCTGTGATAGCCCGATGGGATCCTGCAGGTACCAACTTAGGACATAAATTTATTTTAAATTTGAATAATGGAATTTACACCTCAGTTTGAGTATTTCCAGGATCCAGCAGTACTGATAAGAGCCAATTCAGAGCCTGGAAATATTTTGAGGACAAGGTTAATAGATTTGGGGCCTGGATTTTTTTTTTTTTTTGGTTCTGATTTGCTTCTTCATCTCTAATAATGAACTGCTTGTTGAAGCTTTTTTTAACTGTGGCTTTTTAATATGAATGGGAAAAAAAGATACACAGCATTTGTAGTACACAGTTGTACTACTGCCCCTTAAATCACATTTTGCTAGCATGGAGTCATAGGAAGTCCTCTTTGAGACAAATTAGCTCCTAACTACATGCATTAAGTTAAAGTACAAAAATCAAATATTAGAAACCATATGTGATATTCTAGTTATTAGAAAAGTACAACATACCTCTGAATTTACATCCATGAAAGAGAACCTATTAAAAAGGTTTGATGATTGAAGTTACTGTTGAAAATGAGCTTGTGGACTGCTATAAAGCAGGTAGAAACCCAACAGTTATCTGTATTTCTTTTGAGATTAAGGAGAAGCTTTCCTGTCAGCATTAGCCCAATCTTGTACTTAAAGGCAATTAATATGAGAGTTTTTGCCTTACATAAATTATCTTTATTTTGTGCCCAATATTTTATCTTAACTCTGAATAGCAGTTAACCCAGGATGCTTTTACTAACCATTTCTTCCCCAGCACATATCGCAAGCAGAAGCTTTTTGTATAGATCTTGGTATTTTTGCATCCCTTTTGTAAAGGCCAACAGTGGAGAACTGATGGCATCAGCAACATAACATATGAAGCACAAGAAAAGAGTATCACCTTTGAGATGGGTGCCTCTTATACAATAGCACTTCTCCAGGATGCTCATCTCCACCTGCCCTATCGGGCATGGGAATTGCGACCTACTGATATGGATGAAGCAGTATTTATAGTTACTACAGTCTTTGCAACGATTCAGATACAAATTAAGGTACTGTAATATTTTTTTAAATATACAGTTGTTTTTAAATATAGAATTATTATAGTGTCCTGTATTAAGAACTTGAGGTGCTTCCACAAGAGCAATTTGAATCTCACTCTGTGCTGGTGAAAATGAGGGTGGTTGTCTTCCTTTCCAAGCACTATAAGGAACAGTACTGGTGAATTTAATTTCAGTTATTTTCTGTGAACTGGGCAGAAGAAAGCATTTGTATGATTGTTCTCCAAAGTTTCAGTTTCAGAGTGATACTACCTTGCTGAATTCAAGACTAGCTGGTAAAAGAGACTGAAAAATTATTTCTCTTCATATAGGTGGGAGGGGAAAAGAACAAAAGCATTTCAAGCAACCTGCTATTCATGATACTTGGTCCTTCTAAAGGTTCAAGTTACACATTATCCATATGCTCATTGTCATATAACTCAATTCAGGTAACAGACATGATCTAAATAGTACAAGCATAAGTACAGGCCTGTAGACCAGTGTCATTTCTGAAATCCTCCAGAAAATTGGCCTTCTTGTGGATGTGTGAATGAAGATTTGCAGCCCAGACTGGCAGCTAAAGTAGGCAAAATCCAGACTAGCAAAGACATTAATATTTGATGCCTGCAGCAGGCAATAGCTTTCATAACCAGTAAGTTGCTTTCACTGGTTTATACAACAGGGCAATCAGTGTATGTTATCTTCAGTAGTGGTGGAAGAGAAGGATGTACTTTCCCACATCACAGGAAAATGGATAAGTCCAGTTGGCCTAAGAGCAGTTTTGAAAAGAGCTGGTATGAATATTTTCCCAGGAGAGTATTCTCACAAGTATGTCTCGATGCAGAAGAAGGTGAGTACAAGTGGGGATGGTTTTCCTGTTAGTTTTCACACCTGTTTTTCACATCAGTAACATCTTCTCTAAAGACCTGTTGTATACTTAGCCCCTGATTCTGCACAAGTGTTATACCATCTTAGCCAGTGGATTCTGTTTAAAGCAAAGGTGGTTTTTTGGTTTTTTTTTTCTTATTTTTTTACATTTGTATAACACAGAATTAGACTGACTGATATCTATATGTATTTTCTAACTTGTAGTTTTACATTACAGGCACCCCTGGCAGAAGTTAAGGCCTATCAGCAGATGGCACTGGTTGCAGCTGCTTTTGCTTTTGCCTGGAGCAAGTGGAATCTAGAAGCGGGTCAAGAGCAAGTAGTGTTCAAGGTTTGTAGATTTTAGAGAAAACTAGCCTAGAACTCTCTCACAGTTAAAGAGACAGAAACAATAAACTTCTGTAAGTTACACTCATCTCAAACGTTGTCTTCAAACCCCTGCCTCTGCTCTTAGTGCAGCAGTTTTAAGATGGCAGGTTGACTACTTAGTGTTCAGTATGTGTCAGTAAAACTTCAAAGCTGGCTTCTCCACTGCTTCACAGCTCGTGCAGATGCAAGTTCTCTAATAGGACATACATCTCAGAAACAAAAGACACTTGATACTGACTGATGGGTCAGGTACTGAGGCTTTAGCCAAAGTTGGGATGACAGAGCTGGATGCTGATTTTTGTGAAGTATTGTACTGCAGAGGTCAAGTTTTATAATTAATATCTGGAATTTTCTTCTTATCCAGATGGCCTTTCATTTGTTCCCTACTATGAAGTGGGGGAATAAGCAACTTAAGCATTGATTTGTTTCCGTCTGGGAACCAAAATACATGTGGTTAAGATCTCAGACAGAAAAATAGCCCCAGAGTTGCAGATACAGAACATACCATACTGTTGAAGTATGGAGAAGCTCTCCCCCTCTCTTGAGTTAAATGCATGTGACATACAAATATTTAGCCCAATACTTAATCCCAGGAGCAACAACTAGAACAAATGATGTCTGTTGCACCTAGGTCCTCCCTCCACCAGAGTCAGGAGTATCAAGAAAGCTGCAGTGCCCAAACCTTGCATTTTACAGAGGCAAACTAAATGGAAGATTTTGGTGTTGATGGAGTACCTAGTAGTGTCTTAGGCACAGAGACCTAATATTGTTTTAGGCATTCAAAGCAGCACCTTGGTTTTGTTTCTGTATGATGCTCAGGAGTATACTAGAATTTAGAATTTCATACTAGGATTTGTACTCTGTCAGTGCCATGGACTTCATTTTACAGCTTATTTTTTCTGCAATAGGTAAGTGAGCATATTAAAGCAGATTCTGACAAAGACACAGACTGGTCTCTCTACTTGTTTAATGGTCAGAAAGCACAAAAGCTCAAGATCACTGAAAGCAGTGAAGCTTTTTCGGAAGAGCTAGAAGAAGGTTCTGAATTTCACTCCACACTCTACCATATGCTTAAGGATTTTGCCAGCAAAGAAGCACTTGATAAAGTAGAAACAGCTAGCTTCCTGTTTGTTGATGTTGTGTATCAGCTACTGCTTGCTACAAGAGTTTTAACATACTCTTAAATACTGTATGCTTTCCTTTGAAACTTTATTATCAAAAGCTTTCAATAAAGTTACATTTCAAGTCTTGAATGCTTTTCTATTCAGATCATTGGAACAGCTTCAATTACTAAAATGCAAACATTTTAGTTTTGTTAAAGCAAAATAAATTCTCTATTCTCTTGTGGCTAGACCACTTCGTCATATTTATAGTTAGCTATGTCCAGAATTACTGTTTTATTATAAATCTGAACAGAACTGAGACCCTTTTACACCTTGTAAAGATGACTTTTGTCAGAATGGGAAGGGAGGAAGTTTTTCAGTTTCAAGTCATGCTTTAGAAAAAAAATAAGCTCCCCAAAAGACACCCACAACCCAACAAAACAAACCCAGACATATAACCTTAGATATACTATCTCAGCTTCTCATATTGTCATCCAGAACTCAGATGTGTAACTGCAGAAGTCAGAACCTTTGTTATACTGGGGGTGGTCCATTGTGTTGAAGTCCTGTATATGGCCACAACAGTTGCTGTAGTGAAGTCCAGGAGTCCCCAGTTCCTACAGGTGCTGCATCTGCTGGTCTCTGAAGAGACAGCCCAGTGAGGAAGCTTGTAAGAGCAGCAAGAAGCACCAGGACAGAAACAGAAACCCAGAGAGTTTTGTTAGTGTTGGAAAAGGAAGTCTTGAAATGGGATGCCCATGATGACACAAAATTGTACCTGCACAGAAGAGTAAGTCAGAGTGATTAAGTTTTTCTTGAAAAGGTGTAAGCCCTCTTACCACCCGACTCCTTCAACCCCAAAAAACCTTAAAGCAAACTAGATCCCACAAACATACACATCCTTAACTATAAAAAGCGACAAGGTCATTGCTGCATTGGGAGCTGTGTACAGGGGTAGCTTATGCTCTGGGTTTTAAATGCAGACTTCAGTAAGCAGGTTCTCAATAAGCTGTTTAGGTGACTGACCCAACTCATAAGTCCACTCATGCTCCTTGTACCACACAGTTTCTGAAAAGGATTTGCAAAAACTGCCTTGCAGATCATTAAAAAGTCTTGCTTGTAGAAAGCACTGAAAGTGATGGCCTTATGTTTTATTGTTTTCTAGGGCTTTGGTGGCTTCCTTGATGTTAGGGAGAATTCTTGCCCTCACTGACCAACCAAATCCTAGACCTCTTACGACATTGGATACCTTCATCCTTTGTCAAACAACAGAAAAAATATATTTGTTCTTGCTGTCTTTGGAGCTTTACACACTAGCATAATCTCATCTCCCTCTCCATCAGGAAATCTCACAGTGGAGGTTTAGCACTGGATATTCACATGGAATAAACAGTTTCTCTGCAGAGATAGCAGACCGCTGTTCTTGTAAGGCAGGGGCTTCCAGTGGTTACTTGTTTAGGACAGCACTCTTCCTTGATTTGAAATATTCTGACAAGTTAGCTGGAGTAGTCTGGAGTTAGCAGCAACTTTGGCACACACTGAGGCACAACTAGTTATCAAGATGGAAGTTTTGCACAGGCCTCAAATCCTTCATCATTTCTACAGGAGTACATGTTAGCATGACCTAGTAGCCTAGCTATAACAGCTGTCACCAGGTAACCAAAAGAGGTGGGATCATAGCAGGAGGCTCCTCTTTACCTCAGCATTTAGGATAAGTAATGAATCCCCAGTGGGAAGATTCCCTGGCATTAACAGCCAAACCAAAGCTATGGCTTTGCTTCCTCTTCCCATGTCCATGACCCAAACATTGCTTTACCTCACAGTGGGTGTGAGAAAACTTACGCTGACCCTAGGTTCCACCTCAATGAATATTTTCCTGTTTCAGAGATGCTTTCCTTCCTGGATGGTTGTTCCTGTACTTCAGCAGGTGTTTCCAACTGCTCGTTTCTGTAAGCAAGCATTGACAGTTCCAAAGCTTTTCCATCAAGCATTCAATTTGACAGAGCTCACAATAGCTTCAACTTTATAGCCCTGATCAGGTGGCAGACAGTTAGGAGTTCATTAAAAACAAACAAATCAACCCTGCGCACACACAGCTCAGAGGAGGCTGCTGTTGAACTTACTTTGTTTCAGAATGGTCATCTTCATACTCTGCCCAGGAATATGTGCTAACAAACCGCTGCAGTGAAGGACGCTTCTCATTTTGCTTTGCTCCTAGTCGTCCCCTGTGATATTTTAAACAAAATTTGCCTTAATTTCCCCATCAGATATATAGCAGGAAATGCAAAATTTAGCAGCAGCCTACTCAGTTGAGTAGGCCTTAGACAAATAAGTTTCAAAATCAGCTGCTGAAAATTTGGATTTTTTTTAAAAAAAACAAATCCATCAATACCAGCTACCTATTTGTCATCCTGTAGCTCTAATGCAAGGCAGTTGAGGTAATTTTTTTTAAAAAGCTGTAACATTTAGCCATGAAGGCTCAATTACCTATTGAAGCATATGAAATTAATGTGAAAGATGCAGCCTAAGTGTTATTATACCTCAAGATGCTCTACAAGCTGCTTAATACAGGCACCATTTGAGTAAAAAAAAATAAACCCTATTCAAAGACATGCCCAAGTAACTTTACCAACTGCTTGATCTCCTGGTGAATTTATCGCTCCGTTCGTCTCCATCAGGTTCATGGAGCTGGGCCTAGAGAAGAAGTTTGGCACACTTACTACATTTGCATTTTCACAGCTCAGCCCAGCCAGTTTTGAGAAAGTAAAGCACCTCACCATATGGGAACCCTTACTTACCAGCGGCAACCCAATACCTGCATTTCCAGCACTCCTAGGCACTGTTGCAATGCTAACTCTTCGAAGGGATGATGATGGCTATACAAATAAGAGGTATTACTGACTACCAAGGAGTGACTGGATTACTCACTGATCACATAAAACACCATCTGTTTTTATACAAACTGTATAAATACAACAGATTTAGATACATAGCTTGGAGTGACACAAAGAAGAATCAAATCAGAAGCACAGCCCAAACCATATTCTTTAAAGCAAATTTTTTCCACATTAACTTTCTTCCCCCCCAAGCATCTGAAGTAAGGCTGGCTACACAGCTTCCAGCAAAATACCAAAAATGAATGTGTCTGAATTTCTCTAATGGCACTCACAGGAATTCCTACAGTCAATTTGAATTGCTCCTGTCTTTTTTTCTTTTGTGCTAAACCCTTGTCTGTAACCCCAATAGAGAACCACATGTGAGCAATATTTCTTAACCACTGCATCACAGCACAGCCATTTGAGAAAATGGTGCAGAGCACCAGCACATAAAGTTAAAAAAACCAAACACACGTGCACTTAAAAACATACTTGAAATTTCATCTTAGTCTGTAAGGGCCATTACCTTAAAGTTAAAAGAAGGTGGTAGCTTTTTATTCGTAGATTCACCTGTGAAGAGATCAAATATCAGAAAGGCTTATAGGAACACAGTAAGCCTTGTGTGCAACTAAAGATCTGACTTTCTGCGGTGTCTGTTTAAGTAAAGAGTGTATCAGAGTGCTCTCAGAAAGCAGAAATGAGATTTCAGGAAAATGCTTTCTATTTCATTAGATAATAATATTATTCACATACATCCTCTACAAGCATCAGCTTCTGTTGTTATCATTAAATGTATTCTTTTATTATCAAGTCTCCTGTTATGAGACAATCTCTTACAGTCAGGGAGAAATAGCCTGTGATTCAGAAGGCTCCTGTGAGGATTTTACTAGTGTGTAACACTACCCTTTCTGGTTTTAAAATACATTCTCTATTATTCAGAAGGATTTAGTACTTTTCAGGCAAAGCCACAAGTGCACAGTGCCATTTGAAAACCTGACCACTGTACCATCTTAGAGGCGGAAATTCAGAGCACCTGCACTCAAGGAGTCTGTAATTCATATTTAGAAAACAGCAGGAAGCATCTGCAGGGGGCAAAGCTCAGCTACCTGGAAATAGCTACTGGGAATGCTCCAGTGTGAATGAGCATCCAAATTTACTCCTCACAATGAATAAGATTGTCACCACCATGCACAATACACTTTTCTAAAAGCCAGAATGCTACTACATACTTGCAGTGTTTCTCCCCCCAGCTCAAGATCCATGACAGTTTACATACAAGTTTAATTTCAGACAGTTGTTTCTAATACTGTTAGTAAATTGCTAATTTTTCCTCTGATTTTAGGAAAGGAGACACAGCAATAATAATCCCTCCACTTAAGATGTTATGCTTCAACTTTAAGGGTCTCTCTGGCCAGTGCTAGAAAGACAACAAAGCAGCTTTTCTTAGTTACCTTGATCTCCAAGAGTACTAAAGGATCTCTCATTCTGGAGCAGGAGCTGTTTCAGCTCCTCAAGTTCTGCATGTTCTTTTGCATACATTCGCTTAAGGTTTTCCACATGTTGGATCATGACTTCCACAGCTTTGCTGACACGGCTCTCCTAACAGAGTAAGGGCAACAAGTAGGACAAAGAAGCAACTCTTTGAAGAGCTACATCATGTTTAGAATTTAAGACTTCCCCCCCACCTCTACCTTTAACCATCTACTCTCATCTTGTATCACTGTGATGTGACATTCTTGTATTTGTCCACCCTTTCAAAGCTTCCCTACAAGCCATCTCCCAAGACACACCCAAGTTACACAGGTCTAATTTCTCTAATGATTACTCTTATTCATTTTCTGAGCCCTTGCAACTCCTCATCTTTCTGATCTACAGTCTCAGCTGCCACCACATGTTTGCTAGTATTGCCAAGTCATATTTTCGTGTTGTTCTTTGGCATTATACACAATTACACGTAACATTTGAGTAGGTCTTTGTAAATTTCCATAGAGTTAGCTTATTAACTGCCCTTTCCATAACAAACCAAAATGACACTAGATCATCAAGACTACTGTTAGCACATTGCATTCTTGTGCTCTCTGCTGTATAGATTGCTGCAAATTATTTAAGATTTTGGGGCCTTTTTTTGTTTTAAATCAGGACCCTATTTCTGTCATGTGTTTTTGCACAATGCTAGAGCAATGTGGCTGCTCTCAGTGCCTGGGATTCCTTATAACAACCCAAACAGCAATCTGAGAAGAGAAACTAGGACTAAGTTGTACTGATCAGTCTGCATCACATCCACAAGATTCCAAAGTCTAATTCTGCAACCAGAAGCCTAGCAAACAGAGACTACTATCCCTTTACATCTAGAAGCTTTTAACTTTATACAAAATACTTTTACATTAAAACAGTCACCTGATTAATAGCTCCCACCATCTCTGCTCTACTGGCAACTCGTGCTGCATACTGGCTAAGGAACTGCAAGCTTTTCTGCAACTTCTTAACAATCTCCTGCGCTTGATTATCTTCTTCACACAAAGGAACTAAAGCCTAAGAGACATATTGGAAAGAAAACTGGTGTGAGATATTAGTAGAGAAAGAAGGGTGAACCCAACTGATGATACTGAAGAGTTGTGTTCAGGCCTACACAGTCACAAGGTCAGCATCCAGCATCCTCAATCAGATACAGATCTGTATGCGGGCAGAGACTTCAGCTGACCCAGCATAAAATCAGCTGAAGACAGGGGTTCTTGCTAGATGTTTGCGCAACAGAAGAGTTCCCCACTGCTTATGTGCACAATACACACGGATGAAGGTTACCCCTCAAATGCTGTCTCATATTTCAACTGCATCACTAAAGAACTTTGTTTAGATTCTCTTACAGTGTATTACACACATGCATCTTTAAAAGAGCCATGTTAAGAGAAACACTTTTGCATCTGTTCATCTCATCCACCCTACCAGCTTTGGCCACTACTAACCTCTAGCATTTTTAGAGCATTTGTGATCTCCTTTTTCAAATTTTCTTCAGCCAAGTCTCGGGACCTTTCCTCAAGCTTCACTCTCTTGTCCAAGGTAAACAAATCACATTTAAAACCTAAAGACAATCTCAGAAATTCAGCCTGTTATGGGAGAAAGATTTCAAAATAATACAAGTGTTAGTTTTTTAAAAAGAGATTTGGACACTGACATAACATTTGGGACTGTACCCCATGAACAAAGTTTAGGAGAGATACAGAAAAGAAGCAAACATAGCACACTTCCCAAAAGCCAATCTTACCACCTGTAGTGATAGGGGAAATAATCTGCAGTCAGAATAGGTGACATGGCAGCATGCCATGTGCCATCTGCATCTTTTGACAAAACTATCTTAAAACAGCACATTCTGCTTGGAAGGAGGTCACAGCTGTGCTCCTTCAAGCTTGCAAACACATGTTTCAGTAGGGACAAGTCTTTTGTTCAGTTCTGCAGATTTCCACCTTTTCCTAATTCATCCCTTCCAAAATTTCCATTGGGCATGGAAAGACAGATTTCAGAAGCCAACATACAGAAATACATCCAGTTTAAGCTATGCAGCATCGTTGTTTCACACAGGAAAAGATATTAATCAGGGCTTATCTACAAGATCTCTGTTGTCCAAGATACTTAAGGATACAAGCAGTCAAGATTTACCTCCACTTCTTTCTCATTAGGGGAGTCACTGTAAGATAAGAAAAAGAAACCATGTAACAAGCTGCAGCTTTAAATTCATACCTGCAGGTGATCATTGAAAACTGGAATACTTACAGCTCCTTTTGCTTTGCTTTATCTTCTTTAATGCCACCTGCAGTGGGTGAACTCCCTGAGAATAAAGAAAAAAGCTCTCAGCCAAAAGTGAAAAAACAGCCCCCCAGAACCAGCCTGTGAAATCCTTTTAAGATTCAACTGAAGCCACTAATGAAGATTTCCAATGTCAACTCCTGCCCATGAAAACAACTTGTATACCTCACAGTATATTAGAATATCAGTAAGACAGCACAGCACTGTCACTTGTGCAAAGCCCCAAAAGTTCAGTTGTTTAGGTTCCTTCAACTGACATCTAATTAGTACAGGAGTGGTTAATTATAGGTTTTCACTTAAATCCCCAGCCCATAGGTTCAAGATGTTACATGACCACCTACATGACTAGCTTTTAGTGAACTCCAAAGGTAAAAGGTAAGATGACTAGAACAGAGATGTCTAAGCACAGTTCAGTAGAAACATCATCCTACTTGTCTATATCACACTATCCCAAGCTCTAGCTAGCACAGAGGATGCTGCTTTACAAATCTATGTGGAGAGCAGGCATGCCAAAATTGTTTCAAAATATCCCAACTCCTTCACAGCTCCTAAGAAATTTTCCCTCCTGTCTAAAGGAAAAAGAGCTGGTTAGATCAGTATTGGTAGAAATCAGAGAAGCAGATTTTGCACAGTAACATTTTCCTTCTCTTGCTGCTAATCCGTTTTGATCTCTAACTGCAGCTACTATTCCTTAAAATACAAACTCCTCATAGAAATTGGTGTGGGGCAGGCAGCTCTCTGTACCTCTTTACACAGATTTTCACCCGGTGACCAAGGCACGTACTCCAGTGAGTTACACAAGTGCATTAAGCAAAAACCTCTTACCTTTCCTACTAGGAACCACAGCTGGTGCTTCCTCTCTCTGCTCTTTATTATTTTTCTTTTCCTGGTCCACCTCCTAAAGGCATATGAGAGACTAGTTACAGCAAGGGGACACCCACAACACCACTGGAGGGGCCTGTCCCCTCCTGCAATATTTTTGTCACTGCTCAGCCAGTTATGTTTCACTGTCACCAGGACTCTTACCAACTCTTGCTTTGAAACAGTTTGAAATGCAGTTTTGTGTTCTCCCACCACAGGGCAGAATTCCATCTTGGCGAGCTCTGCTCCTGAAGAGAAACATCCCATAAACCAAATGTAACAAGAACAAAGCAAGCCTTCAACATGCAGGGTACTAGCTGTGGACCAACAATGCTAAAAGAAATTTAAGCAAGTGACAGGAGAGTGCATTAACAAGGAGAGGCAGCAGCAAAGAGCACTATAATACATAAGAAGGGGGATGATAATTATGTTTGACTTGTAACACTTCCTATTGGGATTCTTTTCATGTCTGCAAGTGAGATTATTGCCCCAGTTGTAATTGCAGTTGCAAGAGTTACAGTAATATTCCTTTTGATAAATGAATCTCATTTTGCGGTCAGTATGGGAGTGTTTTGTTTGCTATTTAAAGAGACACTTCATAATTGATTTTTATTTGGAATCCTGTAAGTAGAGGAATACATAAAAAAATCCCATGCACAAACTAACAGGAGAAGGTGATAAGTCTTTGTAATTATCTTTTCATATTATGGAGTGTCAGATGAAGTCAAGAAATAGATGCTACTTCAACTGCTGTTTCAGAAGAGCTTGAGTATAAGCAGGTCATGAAATGCATACACTTGGGGTATTTCAGGTGTCCATAAGCTTTGAACATAGTCTGACACTTGGGCTGTCCTTTGTATGTAAAAGCTGAACTAGCAAGGTGCTGATAGAGCCAAAGAAGAACTCTGCCAGATGAGTGGTAATGAACCGAGTTCAGGAACTGATGATGCTAGATTAAATGCAAGTTTCAAGTACTGCAATTTAGACAAGCTTTAAAGCAGGCAAAAATAACCTCCAGAAAAACAGTAATCAAAGAGATATAAAAAGGAAGATATTTAAGAAACTTCAAGCCTGAGAGTCACACTAGCTTCCTGTGTAGCAGTAACTCTGGTAGTGATTTATACCTTTTAGAATATATAGGATTTTTTTTTTGGCTGTTGATATATTCACACACCCCCACAAGATGCAAATCAAAGAAATGGCACAACAACCACCAGCTTCAGATTTGAAGTGCTTTCTCTTTTGAGCCTTCACATTAATGACAACTTCTGCTTAGCACTCCCTTTTGTCACTGCTGTGACCGGGCCCCCAAGCACCTTTAGAAGACATTATGTTGTACTAGCAAAAAACACAAGTGGAAGTTTGGCATCTCCATCCTAATACTAAAAACACTTTCTATTCAGAGGTGTGCAACAGGATCTCAGACTCTAAAGCTGTTGGGACTCTCATCTGTTTTGCATATCTGTTTCCTCCTTGCCAAAAGCACCTAGACCACACATGAAAATTAACTGCAGAGGCAAATTAGTAGAAAGAAAATACATTTAAGTGAAGGAACTGAATTAGATGTCAGAAATAGAGTACCAAAGAAAGAAACAAAACCAAACAAGAAGTGACAACAAGGAGTCTTGTATTTAGATAAAGGTTAAAAAATGGTTACAAACAAGCACACACATCCTGTGCTGCTTATTCAGATTTTTTTTAAAATAGCTTAAACCTACACAGCATACGCATAGTCCAGTTTTTTTTTTTTCAAGCTTAAAGTGAAAGAAACTATCAAATCTGGTAAGAATAATTCCTCTGGGTGTTTAAAGCTATAGCAAAAGGCAGAATCATACACAAAGGCCTCGATCCTCATCTTTCCTCTTGACCTATCCCTGCTTCTTGTGCACTGAACATCAGTTTTGAAAGAGAGGAGAGCATTAGTCTAGCTATTTGTCATCAAACTTTTAAAGAAACATGAAAATATTCTCTCCCCTCCCAGAATTGCCTAGGGTTTACTACCCACACAGTGTTTTGTCAGCTGAGCAAGCATCATGACTCCAAGTTATTTTATGCTCACATCCTGCAGTGCTGTAGGCCACTGGCCACCTGTAAGTGGGTAAAGCCTTATTCCTACTCAGAGTTTCAGGGAGGGTTGAGAGCACTTGCAGGCAAAAATACTTGCAAAAATAGAAATCCACAGGTTATTTTTCTGTACTGGGAGCAAGCTACTTCCTCACTGCATGAGTGCCAGTGTGCTGCTGCAGTTACTGTACCTGCTACAGGACCAGCTGGATCCTTACAGTTGTTTTTCTCCATTGCTACAGAAGTCAGTGCATCTTCCTCTTTTTCGTGTGAGCCCTTGGGTGATTTTTCCTCCATAACAAGGTGGCCTATAACATAGGCAACAGAAGGCAGAGCTCTTACTTTTCAGTAAACGCACAAACTTGAGTGTATCTATTTCCAAGACTTTCAGTACAAAGTGTTCACACATTTGTGCCCAAATTAAGGGCTTACCTGTTACTGGTGCAGTGCTTTCCAAAGAGGGTGTAAGAATTTCCTGGGGTGAAGTTAAGTGATCACTGCCAAAACAAAGTTATTTCAGGTACTCATCCTTATTATAAAATCTTGATAAAGGCTTTTAAAAGCTTGCTTAGAACCTGACCTGGATGTGATCAGACTGGCTGGTAGTGTTGGCTCTGCACAGTCAATCTTGATGGAAACAGAAGAGTTAGTATCAGGGAAAGGGTTGCCATGCGAGTAGAAGATTTGTATGACAAAGTTTAAGTAATTTCCCCAGCTGTACCTAAATTATTTCAGCAGTGAAGGACTAGATGGCAAGTACATGCAGACTCATCTGCTAGTCTAAAGCCACACATACATACAATACATAGCTTAGCACGTTGTCATCATTAAGAGCAATAACAATGTTTCTGCAGAAATCTTATCTCAGGAATCTCAGAGATGTGTTTTGGTTCCTGACTTCATGTTTTGCTTCTAATGCACATTGTCAAGTGACCAATGTATGTGTTACCATACCACTGTTTTATCTTAATGCTGTGCATCAAGAAATATCCATTTTCAAGGTCTTGACCTCCAACCCCCCAAGTGAGGTGCACAGAGCTTTGCTCAGTTATAGATGTCAGACTCATTTAAGTAAATAAAAGCGTTACTGTTAACAGCTTGACCAAGCAGATGATTTAGTATGCAGAAAACTCGGATGTTCTGTAGTACATTTTAGCGTCTGTCTTTGAGTGACACTAGTTTTCAATATTATATATATAACAATTACATAGCCACTTCAAAAGCCTTAAAGGCTTCCTCCTTTGTATGCAAAGAGCAGAAAGGCATTCAGCAGTTAAAAGCTGGTGTGTACTTATTCTCATGTTCCTTTAGCCACTA
>WKFP01014815.1:287125-346406 GCA_011057875.1 Pterocles orientalis
GACATCTAATTAGTACAGGAGTGGTTAATTATAGGTTTTCACTTAAATCCCCAGCCCATAGGTTCAAGATGTTACATGACCACCTACATGACTAGCTTTTAGTGAACTCCAAAGGTAAAAGGTAAGGTGACTAGAACAGAGATGTCTAAGCACAGTTCAGTAGAAACATCATCCTACTTGTCTATATCACACTATCCCAAGCTCCAGCTAGCACAGAGGATGCTGCTTTACAAATCTATGTGGAGAGCAGGCATGCCAGAATTGTTTCAAAATATCCCAACTCCTTCACAGCTCCTAAGAAATTTTCCCTCCTGTCTAAAGGAAAAAGAGCTGGTTAGATCAGTATTGGTAGAAATCAGAGAAGCAGATTTTGCACAACAACATTTTCCTTCTCTTGCTGCTAATCCGTTTTGATCTCTAACTGCAGCTATTATTCCTTAAAATACAAACTCCTCATAGAAATTGGTGTGGGGCAGGCAGCTCTCTGTACCTCTTTACGCAGATTTTCACCCGGTGACCAAGGCACGCACTCCAGTGAGTTACACAAGTGCATTAAGCAAAAACCTCTTACCTTTCCTACTAGGAACCACAGCTGGTGCTTCCTCTCTCTGCTCTTTATTATTTTTCTTTTCCTGGTCCACCTCCTAAAGGCATATCAGAGACTAGTTACAGCAAGGGGACACCCACAACACCACTGGAGGGGCCTGTCCCCTCCTGCAATATTTTTGTCACTGCTCAGCCAGTTATGTTTCACTGTCACCAGGACTCTTACCAGCTCTTGCTTTGAAACTTTTTGAAATGCAGTTTTGTGTTCTCCCATCACAGGGCAGAATTCCATCTTGGCGAGCTCTGCTCCTGAAGAGAAACATCCCATAAACCAAATGTAACAAGAACAAAGTAAGCCTTCAACATGCAGGGTACTAGCTGTGGACCAACAATGCTAAAAGAAATTTAAGCAAATGACAGGAGAGTGCATTAACAAGGAGAGGCAGCAGCAAAGAGCACTATAATACATAAGAAGGGGGATGATAATTATGTTTGACTTGAAAAGAATCCCAATAGGAAGTGTTACATGTCTGCGAGTGAGATTATTGCCCCGGTTGTAATCGCAGCTGCAAGAGTTACAGTAATATTCCTTTTGATAAATGAATCTCATTATTTTGCGGTCAGTATGGGAGTGTTTTGTTTGCTATTTAAAGAGACACTTCATAATTGATTTTTATTTGGAATTCTGTAAGTAGAGGAATACATAAAAAATCCCATGCACAAACTAACAGGAGAAGGTGATAAGTCTTTGTAATTATCTTTTCATGTTATGGAATGTCAGATGAAGTCAAGAAATAGATGCTACTTCAACTGCTGTTTCAGAGGAGCTTGAGTATAAGCAGGTCATGAAATGCATACACTTGTGGTATTTCAGGTGTCCATAAGCTTTGAACATAGTCTGACACTTGGGCTGTCCTTTGTATGTAAAAGCTGAACTAGCAAGGTGCTGATAGAGCCAAAGAAGAACTCTGCCAGATGAGTGGTAATGAACCGAGTTCAGGAACTGATGATGCTAGATCAAATGCAACAGTTTCAAGTACTGCAATTTAGACAAGCTTTAAAGCAGGCAAAAATAACCTCCAGAAAAACAGTAATCAAAGAGATATAAAAAGGAAGATATTTAAGAAACTTCAAGCCTGAGAGTCACACTAGCTTCCTGTGTAGCAGTAACTCTGGTAGTGATTTATACCTTTTAGAATATATAGGATTTTTTTTTTGGCTGTTGATATATTCACACACCCCCACAAAGATGCAAATCAAAGAAATGGCGCAACAACCACCAGCTTCAGATTTGAAGTGCTTTCTCTTTTGAGCCTTCACATTAATGACAACTTCTGCTTAGCACTCCCTTTTGTCACTGCTGTTTGCAGTGACCGGGCCCCCAAGCACCTTTAGAAGACATTATGTTGTACTAGCAAAAACCACAAGTGGAAGTTTGGCATCTCCATCCTAATACTAAAAACACTTTCTATTCAGAGGTGTGCAACAGGATCTCAGACTCTAAAGCTGTTGGGACTCTCATCTGTTTCGCATATCTGTTTCCTCCTTGCCAAAAGCACCTAGACCACATATGAAAATTAACTGCAGAGGCAAATTAGTAGAAAGAAAATACATTTAAGTGAAGGGACTGAATTAGATGTCAGGAATAGAGTACCAAAGAAAGAAACAAAACCAAACAAGAAGTGACAACAAGGAGTCTTGTATTTAGATAAAGGTTAAAAAATGGTTACAAACAAGCACACACATCCTGTGCTGCTTATTCAGATTTTTTTTTTAAATAGCTTAAACCTACACAGCATACGCATAGTCCAGTTTTTTTTCAAACTTGAAGTGAAAGAAACACTATCAAATCTGGTAAGAATAATTCCTCTGGGTGTTAAAGCTATAGCAAAAGGCAGAATCATACACAAAGGCCTCGATCCTCATCTCTCCTCTTGACCTATCCCTGCTTCTTGTGCACTGAACATCAGTTTTGAAAGAGAGGAGAGCATTATTTAGTCTAGCTATTTGTCATCAAACTTTTAAAAAAACATGAAAATATTCTCTCCCCTCCCAGGATTGTCTAGGGTTTACTACCCACACAATGTTTTGTCAGCTGAGCAAGCATCAGGACTTCAAGTTATTTTATGCTCACATCCTGCAGTGCTGTAGGCCACTGGCCACCTGTAAGTGGGTAAAGCCTTATTCCTACTCAGAGTTTCAGGGAGGGTTGAGAGCACTTGCAGGCAAAAATACTTGCAAAAATAGAAATCCACAGGTTATTTTTCTTCCTCAGCTTCCTCACTTCAAAACTGTACTGGGAGCAAGCTACTTCCTCACTGCATGAGTGCCAGTGTGCTGCTGCAGTTACTGTACCTGCTACAGGACCAGCTGGATCCTTACAGTTGTTTTTCTCCATTGCTACAGAAGTCGGCACATCTTCCTCTTTTTCATGTGAGCCCTTGGGTGATTTTTCCTCCATAACAAGGTGGCCTATAACATAGGCAACAGAAGGCAGAGCTCTTACTTTTCAGTAAATGCACAAACTTGAGTGTATCTATTTCCAAGACTTTCAGTACAGAGTGTTCACACATCTGTGCCCCAAGTTAAGGGCTTACCTGTTACTGGTGCAGTGCTTTCCAAAGAGGGCGTAAGAATTTCCTGGGGTGAAGTTAAGTGATCACTGCCAAAACAAAGTTATTTCAGGTACTCATCCTTATTATAAAATCTTGATAAAGGCTTTTAAAAGCTTGCTTAGAACCTGACCTGGATGTGATCAGACTGGCTGGTAGTGTTGGCTCTGCACAGTCAATCTTGATGGAAACAGAGAAGAGTTAGTATCAGGGAAAGGGTTGCCATGCGAGTAGAAGATTTGTATGACAAAGTTTAAGTAATTTCCCCAGCTGTGCCTAAATTATTTCAGCAGTGAAGGACTGGATGGCAAGTACATGCAGACTCATCTGCTAGTCTAAAGCCACACATACATACAATACATAGCTTAGCATGTTGTCATCATTAAGAGCAATAACAATGTTTCTGCAGAAATCTTATCTCGGGAATCTCAGAGATGTGTTTTGGTTCCTGACTTCATGTTTTGCGTCTAATGCACATTGTCAAGTGACCAATGTATGTGTTACCATACCACTGTTTTATCTTAATGCTATGCATCAAGAAATATCCATTTTCAAGGTCTTGACCGCCAACCCCCCAAGTGAGGTGCACAGAGCTTTGCTCAGTTATAGATGTCAGACTCATTTAAGTAAATAAAAGCGTTACTGTTAACAGCTTGACCAGGCAGATGATTCAGTATGCAGAAAACTTGGATGTTCTGTAGTACATTTTAGCATCTGTCTTTGAGTGACACTAGTTTTCAATATTATATATAACAATTACATAGCCACTTCAAAAGCCTTAAAGGCTTCCTCCTTTGTATGCAAAGAGCAGAAAGGCATTCAGCAGTTAAAAGCTGGTGTGTACTTATTCTCATGTTCCTTTAGCCACTACAGTGCAGTTCTGGACCAGAGACTTATCACATCACAGGCAAAACCAACATCCTAAGTCTTTTAATATGGCAAGGGAGATACTGAACGGGTTCCTCATTTCACCCTAGGTAACTCCAGTATGCTTAAGTCAATTGATAGATTGGTCTCTCTTTATGGGTGAACATACAGGGTGAAACAGAGGTTTAAAGGGTTGAGTCAGTAATGGTTCATGATGAACTTCACCCATTGCTCAAGAGGACTGATGAATAGAGAAAAAAAGAAACCACAACACAAAACACACCAAGCCTATCTCCAAGCAGAGAAGGTGTGAAACTAGCCAGCTTTGGGTAGCTCCCTACACATCAAGTATCCAAGAGCCCTATTGAAGTCAAGGCAGGGACAGCAGAAAAAAACCCAAAACACCACATATCAGCAAGTGTTCATCTATGTTCTAGTATCTTTTCTCTTCCTCAAACATCCTCAGAGGACCCAGGAAACCTAGCAAAGTTGAAAAGAAGGTAGCCAAGGCCCCCTGTCACTTCCAGGAGGAACTGACTTCTCCCAGCAGGAACTGACTTCTCCCAGCATGAGTGTCTTCTCTCTCCTCTCCACCACCCATCAGAGCTCAACTGCACTCAGAGCCTTGCCCTGACCTGCCAGATGTTTCCTCTAATGCAAATCAGACTATTTTTATTCTTATTTAAATTATCTATTATTAGATAATAGAAGCACAGCATTGCATTTACCCTGTTCAGAACATTAGGTCTACAGGAATATAGGGGAAAGAAGGTGAAAATTAAGAGCATATTGGAATAAAAACAAGAAATCTAAAGGGCTTTTAACATACACACACACACACACACACCCCCCCACACAAACAAGAAAAATCTTGCATCACCTGGAACTGACTAAAGTGATACATTATTGTACATGCCCTCTCACTCCCCAGATAATCGCATGGTCAGTGGTTTCCGTTTCCAATGAAGAAAAATCCTCAATTCATTTTTTAAAGTCCATACAGACTATTAAGATTGTGAACTTCCATGAACTGCACAGGATACACTTAAAGAGAAAAAACAACATGAAGAAACCCCCACATTCTAGACTTTCTAGTAAAATCTGTTTGTACAAAGCATTAGAGAATGGGTCTTTCCTAACAGAAGGATTGTGTCACAGAAGATCCTGCAGTACAATCCCAATTACTTTTTCTCCCCCTCAGTCCCTTTGAGTAGTATAATAATCCAAGGATCCTCTATCATAGCAGAGAAATTCTGGCCAGTCTTGTATAACTCCTCCCAAACAAGCATTAACATTTCAAAGGCCTATCAGCTGGTTTTTAGATTGTGATATGACTCACATTTATAAAAGAAAACCAGTCTAAAAAGCCCAAGCTTCATCTGGCTCTCACAAGATCTCCTTTAGTAAGTAACCCCTAAACTCCTACAGTGACAACACTTAGACAATTTGAGTTAGTTACATGCTGAAGGGCTCAAGCTGCACAAACATCTGCAACCACAGTTTAATAAAAAACATCTAGGGATTCGTTTCCTATTAAACAAAGACATTCAAATTTTGGTGCACATGACAATTTTTAGAACAGATACTGGACACAGCCTGTTTGCCTTTTCTCTGGGGTGAGCTTTAACATCTGAATTTTCCCCCTCTAGAATACTCACACAGAAAGTTTATATATTAAAAAAGAAAAACAGAAAATGACACTTCTGAGCCCAGCTTGAATTACAGAAAGCTCACAAGCAATGAAATACAGGCATTTCAAACACCTTTGCAAAAGGACCAGATAGAGAGAGCCCTTAAGATTATCCTCTTCAACATAGCTTAAGTAGTAGCAGCACAAGCTAGGAGTTCTTCACCCACTGTACCCCAACAGATCAGTACACTGAAACCACAGGTAGCTCCACCATTTACTTTTTACCCTCACTGCACTTGCTGCCTTGATTTACCACTACAACCAGACCACTGCTGCAGGTATCACACACCAGGCGAGGGCAGGTCTGAGGCTGCCTGCTCATTAGTCTTGCAAAGGTTATTTTCAGGTTCACAAAAAACACTGACCAATATTCTTCCGTCATCACCACTAACATCAATACTGGGGTTTGTAAAGCTAATTAGAAGCCTTGCATGGCAGGGCTGAGGTCTAGAATTCAACAGTGAATATTATAGTACTGAGCACAGAGCAAAATGAGGTGTGCCGAGATGCAGCTCATCTTACTGTTGCCATGAGAAAGCCAACAGACAGCTCAAGCTGTAGATGCAGGATTCAATACAGCAGTGAAGGCATATCTGAGCACAACAGCTGAAGGAAAGCTTTCATACAGGAAAGACATCATTTGTCAGCTGTTACACAGTAATGGTGGAGAAAGTGCAGAGAAAGGCAGCATTCACAACGAAAGCATCCTGTGGCTTCTTGCAGGTAGATAAAAAGAGCAAAGACTTCCCTAGCAAACTGAATATTACTGCAGAAACACTGTCTCAAGCCTTGAAACCACATTTAAAATAGTCCCCAGATAAAAGCATGGCCCAGACAGACAAACATCAAGACATTTAGGTCTGTAACTACGGTATTCCAGAAGTGTGCCCAAATAAAAGGGACTACCCCACACAGATAAAGACATCACAGCACCCTACTGACAGATGACAGCTCCATTCACCTTGGAGCAGTGCTAACTTATAGCTGCTCAATCTGGATCTGGGTGCAAGTGAGGCACCAAATGCTTGAACCCATTTGAAACCACATCTGGGACAGAGACAGCACTCACCTCAGTAAGTGAAGAGTCCATCATTGTAATGGAAACAGGAAGGTCTGCATCAGTATAGTTACCAGCAGAGCATATTTTCCACCTGGCAATACACATTTTATTTGCATGTTGCCCAAACAACAGTGAGATATATTGCCCATTTTCCTTAAGCACATAACAGCTGAAGTCACCACTATCTGTATAGTCAGACAGCTGGTCTCTCAGAGAAAGACAAATTCACCACTTACATCAATCCCTCCTCCCTCAAACAGAAAGAACCACCACCAGTCCCTTCTCCCAACCTCCTCCACACTGCACAGAAAACTAGTGGCAAAAGCTTCAAGAACTGCTGAGGGGTTTTTTTGCTGCAGACTGCCTGCCTCTGCATCTTCAGGAACATCCTTATCTTTTAAAATATTCACTGACAATATTTAGCTAGCTTTCATAATCTTAAGCAGTTCAATCTCAATTTAAAGATCTAAGGAGGCACCTTGATAAGTAAAGACCTCAGAACTCCTGCTCTAAACTCTGCAAAAAAGATTCACTCCTCAAAGCCAACAGGATTTTGGCTCCTATATGGGAATGTGAGTTGAGAGTTAGATACTGAACACAGACAGAAGAATGCCTACATCATGCCTCAGTTCTCTAGCATGAAATAGAAATACCATCACTGTATTTGAGGGTGGTCATACCAACAGTTTCAGTAAAAACTTTAATATTACTTTTGCACATAGAAGCAAAGTGTCACTGTCAGCTGACCACCCAGTGTCCAGTATTTCCTATAAAAGATTCCCTGCTGTTGAACTCAAGCACGTGCTGAGGATAGAGCTTTCCCTTGGACCCTGCTAGATTTGGTGGGCTGTTCCACCTTAGACTCCAAAGAAGTTTTCTGCCATCTTACTGGCACCCCCCTGATGTCACATTTGAGGTGGATGCATGTCCCAGATTGGACCTTTCAAACACGTAGTTGCCAAAGCTCGTTCTGCAAGGCCAATCCCATCGGTGCACAGGAGAGTTATTTAAGCATGAAGTTTCCAAGGCCAGAGCATCTGTTAAGAGACAAGTGTGAAGAGTGGCTATCATTGGTAAAGTTTGATTTAGTCACATGTCAGTTTTTGGCTAAGTCTAAAACAATAAAGAAGTAGACCAACCAAATACAGATCTACAATAAGGCAGCTTCCACCTTGGTATGAAAGGGTTATGTGGCTTTAACATATTTTGTAGCTGGAGAATCTGCAGCACCTTAGGATGAGGATTTTTCATCAGTTGGATTATAGAAACTTCCACATAGGATAGCTTTGTTGTATGGAATTGTTTTGTGTGGCAGAGAAGGTTGGGAAATATGTTGTCTTTTGTATCAACAGTTGATTGGTGCAAACCGAAAATGTCTGCCTTATTTGGGGCTGGATTTTGATATTGCAGCAAGCTGCAAGAACACTGAGTTGGCCCACCGAAACAGCCCTTTCAGAGCAGCAGAGTGGTCTTATAAGGAGCACGTGCACTCAAGCAAGATCTTCTTCCATGTACACCAATATGGCACAGGATTACATTTGAGGATTTTATAGTTTGTGTGAGAACAGCCACTGTTGTACCAGCTTACTCCAGAAGAAACACTTTGTCTATGAAATCCTAAATGTACTTTGCAGCTCTGTAGCCCTGCAATACATGTCTGTCAGTGGTTGCTTTTAGTATTTGTAACTTGAAAGGTACAGGGAAATGCAAACATCTTATGAATGCAGCAGAAATAAACAAATACAATTATTTGATTCTCAGCATTTATGTTACCCATTCAAGTTTTCAAACCAGGACTGACCTCAGGTCAGTAGCAAAGTAGTAAGATATCACTTGCTATCTCAACCTATGCCAGTCAACAGAATGACTAGGAAGAACGTAACTCAAGCTGTTTCAATGCAGACTGGCAAGCATCTTGTCAGGATTATACTTAGATGTACAATTTATACCATTCCTTAAGCTTTTGGGGACTCCTGTTAGGATGACAGGCAGCCACCTTGTCAGCCTTTAATTGCAAACATCATAAACATGGTTCAGGCTCCTGGATTACATGCAAAAATAGGCTAAGCCAACAATAGATTTTCCACATTTTGCCAGTATACTTGTGATACAGTTCCATACCACATATCAACTCTGCCTATATTTAAGGAGAGAGAGATGGAAAAATGGCCAACACCACCAGGTCTTACCTAGCAGAGGTGTACCATGCCAGCATGAAATATCTGAGTGCAGCGTCCCAGGAAGTTCACTGCATAAGGTGGGTCCTTCGCTCCACAGTTGTTTAGAGCAATAGAGCTGCTAATTGAAAAAATAGAAAGTGCCCCTGTTGTTCAATCACACTGAATACATCAATGCCACCAGCTCCCCTCTCCACACATGCAGTTGGATCTGCATAATGGAATACTAACAGCTGTACAAATACATCATCTGTAAGGAGCTCACATCCCTAACAGACAGAACAGATACAGGAAGAGATAGAATACTTCAACTTTAGATTTGCAACAGGTATTTGTTTAAGCTAGGTCTGGAACTAGACTAAAAGAAAACAGTCAAGACAAGCAGAACATGAGAACCAAAAAAACCCAACAACAAACAAACAAACCCTCCCCATGTGGGGTGGGAACCCCCAAAACAAACAAAAAAGCCCTCAACAACTGAGAAGGGGAGCATTCCTCCAGTGTCCAGCACCTGCTACACAGGTCAGGTTTCCTTCAGCAGGAACAGGAGGGCAGCTCCAGCTCAGCTGCATGGAGACAAAGCACTGTCCCCACCATCCCCTGCCCCTCAATGCACAGCGTTTGCTTGCTGTTTACTGCTGAAGGGGTGTCATCTGAAGATGTCTAGAAACTTCCAAAGCAACAGTTAGACAGCTGCTTTTGACCTAATGTTGCTTAAGTGATGAAAAATGGAAAAGAAATTAGAAGATATAGCCTGATTTTCAGCCTCTAATCCTTCTCAAGATGCAATTTATCAAGCACCTGCATTTTGTCACAATGACTGTTTGGAAGCAACAGGAAACTGGTTTCGCAATCAGGTTTTGAATATACTTCTGTGTGTGCATATACACACGCATGCGTATGTACATAAATACATATCAAATTGAATGTGTAACTTGGCAAAGTCTCTCACAAGGAACACTATTTCTTTCACATTACAAAAAAATAAGAACAAACAAAACTAGTGTCACATTTTAACAGGCATAGTAAACATGCTTACCTTCCCTTTTACTGGCTGATGTGGGCAGGAGACTGGAGTCAAATTCTAACTCTGCACAGCACTATTGCAATAGAGAAGTAGTTTGAGACAGGCAGATGTAGAAGGAAACAATGTGAAAAACGAGGAGGAACACTACTGGTGATTATGAACAAAATAGAATTTTCTTTCCAAGTGAACTGTTTTCAGCTATCAGAAAAACTCTGCAGTTGTGTTTCCCCTTGCTACTTTCAGTCTTTCCACTTAAAGCGGAGCTTTAAGCACAAATACAAGTTTTACTCACATGCAGTTAACCCACAGTATTGATTCTGATCCTCTGATGCCCCTGTTACAAACTAGGATACATTTCAGGATCTTCTGTTTGTCTTTATAAGTATCTTGTTATCTTAAATCCAGATCATCCAGACCCTGAGCTATAGCATTCCTTACTAGAGCCAGTTGGGAAAAAAAAGTCCTCCCACAGTGCCTCCCCCTCCACCCTCTTCCAAACTGAAAGTATTTTTATTCAAAGCAAAGTACTCCAGAATTATATGAATTTCTACTGTATTTCCACACAGGGGCACAAAAATAATACTGTTTCACTGCCTATTCCAATGCCTGGATACTAGAAATACTTTATTATCACATTTCAAACATTTGCTTTCAAGACTGTCTGTAGAAGAGAGCCGATTGTGAGGGATAAATCACTCAAATCTATCAGGGAAAGTTTTCTCAGCCCCATTTGACATGATCCCCAACAACTGTTTACAGTCAAGACCAACACCACACCTGTAAGCCCTAGCCCTTTTTTTCCAGAAGGCTGGAGAAGAAAAACAATGTGCAGACCAGGGCATGCAGTTTACAGCTTCCACAGTTATGTATATGTGAGGAAACAAGAAATCAGATGCTGCCAAGTTACTTGGAGTTCATCCCAGCTGTAGATGTCCTTCCACCAGAACACCTCCTGTGCAAGCCTACCTTTTCTTCTCCCACCAGAAAAGTGTCATACCTGACACAGCAATTCACAGAATCGCCTTTGAAGCAGTTCCCATCTTAACGTATTAAGAGTTGCTATGAAGAAACATTGACAAGTCTTACAGGGTTCCTTATAAAGTGATAACAAGCAGTCAGATGCTATGATGTCTTTGAACCTGACTACTGCCTATCACCAACACATTGCATGTTGCTTTAGTCTACTTATACCTACAACAGGTTTTCCACAAGAAAGAATTTTAAAAGTGCATTTTGTTTTGCAAGTTCCTGAAAACACTGGGCACTTTTTCTTTCCTATGGTTACATTTCCCCTTGCTATAAAGGGGGGAATGCTTCCCCACATCATAAGCATTACAGTGCCACAGCTCCCTGCAGAAATGAACAACTTTGTTACAACTTACTAGAAGAGAAGTATTTATCCTTCTAATTTGACATCCCATACAGAAGTTTTAAAGTCAATGGGCTTTACATTATACTTAGAAACATTCTTTGTTCAAGTTTGGCAGTGTCAGGGCTTGCCTCTGGGGGCTTCTACCTTGATAAGTATACTATAGCTTTTATACCACAGCTAATAAGGAGTGGTTGGAGGGAAAAGAGATTTCTTTAGCACCATCACCTCAGTGCCCAAGCAAAAATTGAAGGCAGCTCTCAGTAGCTTGCACAGCTTTTTTACTGGATGAGGTCTGTAGTAAGTAGTGGCAAGGCATGATCAGACATTCAAAACGTACACAGAGCTGTGCTAGGCTGACTTAAGTTGAAGTAGCTTCCTTGACAAGTTCCCTCATTTCTCATCTCTTCTCATGTGGGTGGGGGGGAAGTAGAGAAGTAGAATTGGTAGGTGGGTGAGGAAAAGACTACAACCCAGACTACAACACAGCCCTTCAATCAGAAGGGGCACCAGACCTCTCCAGCTTTCTGCAGGAACCAATATAAAGCATTGTCTTCCTCCACTCCCATCCTTGTTTGTCAGCCCAGTTCTTTGTAACTCCTTGGAACTTCTCTACACATCTACCAGTTTGTTTATCTACAGATATTTCTGCAAACTACCTGGAGTCATTTAAAGCCAAAGTCTCAGCCAATTTTCAGGGTGTGGTGTTTTCTGGGGGTTTGTTTGGGGTGTTTTTGTTTTTGAGTCACAGCAGCAGCAGCTCCTTCCATGCTTCTGGGGCTCTCTTTTCATTTACTTTAGCTGTCTTTGAAGAAGAGCTTTGTCTATTCAGAGCTGGAAAATGACACACTATTTCCATCGTTATGCCTCTTGCTAAAAAAGCAACCCCACAGTTTGAAGGAAGCAGTAAATGTGAAAGCAACATGAGAACAATGCCAAAATATTGGTCAGAAGTCAGCAAGCACAGACTGGAGCTGTTTCTGACACATCAGTGCTTAACAGCTGTGCCTTAGACAAAACACAGGGTCCCATGTAACTTCTCCTACAAGACAAATTGTAGTTTCACATAAAGTTGTTTGCAGAGCACCTATATGTCGAGCATCAGTCACATCGCCCTGTGAAATGCATGCCTGAGGCCAAATGTTCAGTGGGCTTAAGTCAGTAATTTTTTTTCTCCTATGAGCAAGTGATAACACACTCCAGATTTGGAAAGAGAAAGCTAAATGTGCTGGAATCAAACCAATACTTTCTTTAATCGCCCAAGCTTTTGAGGTGTTGGTGTTAGCAAGTGAGCAAGTAGTGTGAAGTTTCCATGGTTCTGCAGCAAAAATTGCACATGCACGATGCAATGACATGACTACTTCCTACTAAAGAGAACAGCTTAATATCATGTAGTTGTTCAAAAACACAAAACAAATACAAGCAGCAAGCAGAAGATAAAAAAACAGGTCTATTTGGTACAGGAAGCTTAAGAGAGATCAGTTTGTTAGGAATAAGGTGGGCTATTCAGGTGTGAGAACAGCACCTTTGCTAAAGAAATGCCAGTGCCACCCATGGAGTTACTAACCCTTCCTCCTAAGAAGATTTTTTTTTTTTAGGAAGTTCTGCAGCTTTGGTCCAACCCACTCATCAAGATCCCACCTGATTCTCAGACCAGATGCCATGGTTGCAGATCTCTTAAAGAGGAAAAACCACAACTCCACAGAACATTTTACCAGATGACCTGCAGATCAGTCCTATTCCCCCTTGCTGTAACTAAACCAATAAGGAATTTGCCCATGCAAGAGTGAAGGCTGGCACACTGCCAGTAGTTACTCACTTTTCTGGTCTTCCACCTTTTCTTGAAGCAACTGGCAAATTCTTGTTAAAGCTGCATTCACATCCTTGAGTTTTTGCTGCTCAGAAATGGCTTCCTCTAACTTGCATTTCAAGGATGCAGCTTCCTCACAAGCCGAGAGAAAGGCTTCAACTTGATCCTCTGCCTAAGCAAAAAATATTTAAGAAAAAAAAGAGAAGGATAAAAAAATAAGGCAGCCTGGCTAACACAAGAAGCCTATACAGTTAGTGTAAATGAAACCAAACTGCATCTGTTCTTTGTCAGGAAGTGATAAAGCTCCCTCTGAACTTCTGCATTTTTACATCAGGGTGGACTGTGTATGGAACCTATTTTTGGTGTTTTCTTCTTTTTTTTTAAGCCACCACAAATATGCAATGCTGCCTCTTTCATCAGCTAACTGTTGTCACCACCCCCTCAAATTTTACTTCCTCTGCTGGTTCCACTTTTGCAACGAAGCACTCCATTCCGAACATGCGATTTCCTTTCCCAAGAGCAGCGATGTATTGTACATAGCCTTTTGCATCTGCTTGCACGTTTTGAGTAGGAGGAACTAGACCGTCCCTTACCTGTTTACTAGCATCCTCAAGCTGCTTTGTAGCTTTTTGCAGCTCTAAACTAAGGGCTTCTGCTTGGCCAGCAGCTTCTTCTTGTAACTGTTTGACAGTGTCTATCTCATGTTGCCTGCAGGGTGAGAGAACACAAACCACAATCCGTTACTGACATTTCTGAGTAGGCATGCCTGGGATATGATACATGCTAGCTGTTGAGACCTACATCAAGAACCACACTGAGCTGTTATATATTGTGGCTCCACAGATCCAGCATCAGGGACTTTATTCATGCTAAGGACAAGTCAACCTAGCAGGCAGACATGGCTTTTCTACAGCAGCTCCAGAATTAGGAAGGGGATGGAGGTTTTCCCTGGTTTCTCCCCAGCTGAACAGTTCAATGGCTGTGCCAGCCCCAGCCAGCTGGGTACTTTAGGGGAAGCTTGTGGAATATCCAGAGAACTCTCAAAGAACAAGAGCTTAGTGGGGGAAAATTTTCCAATTTAGTCAAAAGAATGCTTTGTCTCATGGTTTGTGAGAAATAGTATTCAGATATAGAGTCAATCATTCTAGAAACGATACCCTGGAGCTATTACTGCAGATATGTACGTTCAGATTAAATTTCCCATTTATTAGCCAGTGCTAAAGATGACAGCTTCCACAGAACCCCTTCTTCACTGCAGAAACTCTTTGCCCATTTATTCTCCAACTCACCTTTACATTTTTTTCCTTGTTGTTACCACCACAAGGAATTTTGATAGAGACAGTTTTAAGAAATCAAGCCATCAGTATTTTTATCAACTCTTTTCTGAGTGAAGGGAGAGTATGGGGGAAGTCTACACTAACAGTGTTAAGTGGAAGATAAGTCAAACAAAAGTTTAGTATGACTGCTCTGCATTAGCTCTCAGGGATGCAAAGCCCTAGGAAGCTACTTACATCCCAAACCCAGGTAAAGGCATGTGTGCAAAAATTTACATTTAGCATAGGACAGCAGAAGGCTGACACTACAAGTAAGCCTGGGTTCCACAAAAACAACAAATACAAATTGGTTGTTCTGGCAAAAAAAACAACCTTGACTAGCTACTTTCCTGAATGTCTGAGGAGAGGAGGGAGGGCAGGACAGAGGTTTACACCTGCTGTCTTTTGCTGCCGCATTTGTAACAAGGAACCACGTGCCAATAAACTAAAATTTAAGTTACATTTTTGTATTTAATGAGATAACTCATTGTGGCTATATCTTTCAGAAACTGAGACATTGTATCCTCTCAGGCTAGCAATTGTCTCCCAAAACAGTAATACCTACATATATTTTATAGGTGTTCTGCTTCACACAAAACCAGCAGTTAACTTAATGGTTGCACCTGTTAGATAAGCAGTGCCTTCTTGCTTTAACTGCTCAGTCTGTGGTCTCCCTGGTGTTTTCAAAGACACCTCCAAGGTCATATGTTACTTTATACACAAAACTTAACTCCCACGTAGTGCAAATATTATGCTAAAACCAGATCCACTCTCCAAAACAGCAGAAAATTTCCTGTGAAAAATTCTGTCTTCAGAAATCAGTAAATTTTGCTTCCCAAAACAAAAAACCCAACCCAAACCAAAAACAAAGCAAAAATCCCGCTAAACAGCTAAGCAACTAAAGAAAAAAAACAACACAAAACAAAAAAAGCCAATCAACCTAAAAAGATACATGCTTTGAAGGGGTACCTGGCAGAGAGTTCTTTCCTTAGGTGAAATTGCTCTGTCTTTGTTCTCCTCAGGTTGCCTGCCATTTGAATAAAATCCTTATCTATGAATTCTTTGTATTTTTCCAAGAGCTTAAGTTTCTGGATCCAAAGGTGTCTTTTTTCTCCCAGTTCTTGCTTGAGAACCTGTGGAATTTTGAAACTGAGCTGCCATGTGGTTAGATGAGGAACAGGGTCAGAGAGTAAACCAGAGCTCCAGCTTACATGGTGAATTGATTTCCCTGCTCTACCACTTAGCATCATTGCCTACATCCAACACTATCAGTAATGAAAAAAGTGGATTATCATCAACATTTTTCAATCTACTCACATAATATCTGGTTGGGGAAGGGTGGCAGGGTAGGGAGAGGAGGAAAAACAGTTTAGTAAAGAGATAGAGGAAAAGGTGTTCAATTTGTACAAAAGTGTTTTGTGCAGTCTAATAGGTTAACAAAACTGCCTCAACTTAAAACCTGTGCCACCTTATTCCTGAATCTGATGGGGTGCAGGGATAGACAGTCTAGACACCTGCCAAGCATTAGTACTTTAAGATGGAGCAAAATGTAACAGTTTGCACAAGAAAATGTAAGCATCCCATATGCTAGTTCAATTGGACAAATGGCTCACACTTTTTTCCAAAAGGTTGCTTTTAAGTCAAAAGCCATTCATCCTTTTTTTCTGTGCAGATCTAGGGTACACAGGTAGCACTCTCTTTATCCCTTGTAAAACAAGTATACAGTTAACAAGTATTTATAGTTAGTGTGGTAGAAGGTTACATGGTACACGAGAGAGTCTTTACAACTTACACCAGAAATCCTCCATCACAAGATGCCCAGATACAGCAACAAAAAACCCCCATATTTCATAAGGGGAAGTTTTAATAATTACCATCTCACAGGAAGCCCTGAAATTGATAATTTAGACTTCTGCGACACTCTTCTCAAAGTACAAAGTCCATTGGCACCAGTTTGTTTTACTGTGATACAAACTTAAAGAAAAAACAAACCAACAAATCCCTATTTCAGTTTGTTGTCCATGCCTAGCAGATGAAGTCTGTCCAAGGGATAGCCCCTATGACAAAGGTTTTCTGATTTGCAGGAAGAAAAAGGGGAAGATGGTAAAAATGAAGTGTCAAGTAACATTGCATCTTTTTTTTTTGGATAGTGACTTGCAGTATAAAGTACCAAGAACAAAGAATCCAGTCCCTCTCTCTCTGACCTTGTTCAGTTGAACACACAAAATAGAGTCCTCAGCTTTTAAAGAATTCTGAATGAGAGTCATAGAGAGGTCAGGCAAGAATAAGGTTCTTATTTCTGGGATTTTACATTAGTTCAAATGGGAAAACAGCAATCCTACAAATACAGGCCATGTTACCTACTTGCGAGTTAGAGGCTAATGTTTTTCATGAGGTTCAAACAAAAAAAGTGTAGTACATCAAGTATCATGCTACAAAAGAAAAAAGAGCCTGAGCAGTTTTGCTGGATAGGTTTACTAGGATGACATGGGATGCAACTATATGCAAGTGCCCACATCCTGAAGATCAGTTTCTCAGCCAAGGCAGGCAGCTCTTGCTCCCTGAAATAACATGTTTTTGACACAAGTGGTATAGGCTTATCAGGGCACATGTGCCACAGTCTTATCACCCAGCAGGATAAGGGTGAAAAAGTTTTTACTGTCACCATCTGTGTATGCATATATGCACAAAAACACAGGCACACTTCAAATTTGTTTTATGTATAATACACTATTTTAAACTATGTTTTAAAGTAAAACCCAGCTAAACACATCTGTAATATTTCACAGGAAATGGTGGGGAAGTGTTTAGGCTTCATGGTCCAAGATTTAATTTATTTTTCTGCAAAAACTTCCTCTAAGGCTAGAAGAAAGTACTTCGAATCTTTTTTACCCTGTCTACTGCTGTTCACCTCCATATACCTTATTTCCCACATATATGGCTTGTTCCAGTTAGCTGAAGACAATACATTTGACAATGAGACAGTTTCCATCTCCACAGGCCCAAGAAGTACAAGACTTTTTAAAATAATCTTGTTGTCCCTTGATCCTGTTAGTTTAGTTTCCAAATGCATTGCTTTCTAGGAGCCAAAAGAGGATTCATTTGCCACTCCAATACCCACACCAAAAGTGTTTAGCTTCACATATTCAACAGGAATACTATCCCAACATGAATAGTAAGTTAATACGCATTTCAGCTGTGACAGCTTTGAAGGAGGAAGTTTTCAGTCACGATCAAAAAGTTACAGCAATGCATGAGACAGTAGTTTCCTAGAGTCTACCCAAAGTCACACCAGGGTGAAGACTGAGAGGCTTGCACCTTTACCAAGGGGAAGCTTTCAGGATTCACATAGAAAAAGCTGACTGCAGGACTGGATTACTCCAGTGATTGCTTCTGCTTGCCCAGATGAAGGGGGCCAGCTACAACACTTTGCAGCACTAGAGTTAAAGAAGGGCAGCTTTCTGCTTAAAAGTTAACAGCTTAAAGCACAATGTACTGTAGTGCCACTTGCTATTACCCAAGTAGGATAAACTAAGGGTTTTGCATCTATTAAGGAACCAAAAGGGCAATAATATACAGTTTGGGGGAGTTTTCTGTAGCAGTGTTCTTAACAAGAGATTAGTAACAAGGAGAAGGTTAGAGTAAAAAGTTACATCCAATAAGATGACAATTTCAGAAACTGTTCTGTTACACTGAAGGAGGGGAGGGAACAAGATCAAGAGAGTTGAGCTGGGTCCACATGAAATTATCTCTGCCAGTTACCCTGAGCAAAAGTCTTTGCTTTCAAGCATCACAAACAGCCTGAGGAATAGTAAAAATCATTATGCAAGATTAAGTTGTAAAATATGTTTTTGTAGAAGTTTTTCCTGTGGAGTATGTCCAGCAAAAGCAAAACTATCTTTCAAAAGAAACAGCAAACCCTCTGAAGGTTTCAATGTGGAAGTCTGGTTATAAACCACCTCCCTCCTCCTCTTGACAGTGAAGCTATCCAGTAGCATAGTCAGATTCAGAGCACAGGGGAAAACAGGTGCTCAAGGCACATAGAAACATGCAGTGGGCAGAAAAGCTTCATAGCTCATAGAATAAAGTGTTCTGTCTGACCTTATTTTCCTATTCAAATTGACTTGCCTCATCTACTCTTTCCTCCAAGCATATTTTAACAAAGTAAGCTCTTACAAAAGCAAAGTCAGGAAAAGCATAGAATTCAAGTAAAAAGCAATGGTCCACTTCCTCCTCAAAAAAAGTTACAAAAGATATTTCTCTCCATACAGCCCAAATAGACCACTATGATCAAGTAATTAATATACATAGCATGCAGCAGTAAGATATGCACCTTTAGTTCTTGCACAGCCTCACTATTTCATAACATATCTTGAGAGAAACAGTTACTTACCACAAGTTTTCTCTCCCAAGCCTGTTGCACGTTCACATCAGGATCTTCTACCTGCTGTAGAGAAGCCATGACAAGCTCCTCTGCTTCAGAGACTTCCTCTTGCTGAAAAAAAAAAAAAACAAACAAACCAACCCCAAAACAAAACCAAAACAAAGCCCTGAAAACCTGGCATTTCTGGAACTGGTTTGACACAATGCTGCCCAGAATTACCCAGGTTATAAATTAGTGTTAGAAGAGTTGCCAAGTGATATTGCCAAAGTATGCCCCCTTCCCCCACCCCCAAAGCATCTATATTCTGATTTTTCCAAAAGGAGCAAACATGATCTGATTATCAATGCTTGGAGAATTAAAAGGTTGATAGAACACCACATTGTTGTTTACATAAGCTCTTTCAACTGACCAGGTTTTGCATGATAGTCTTAAACTTTTCTCCTGCATATTCAGGTCCCTGAAGTAAAACCAGCACTTCACGGTCCAGTGTTTCGTCCAGGGATGTCCATTCAGTCTTGGTAATCTTTGAAGAGATGTAAGAGTCAGCTAGCTTATTTTGACCTCTCCTTATTACAAACCAACATCATTGACATTTAGGCTTTTCTGAAGTATCCCTGCATCATATTTACCAGAAGGTCAGAGCTACTAAAATTTGAAGGTTGTAAAACCTTTCAAAAACATCATGTCATGGAGATTTTACAAAAAGCAAGCCAGCCAAGCTGCTGCATGATCCAATGTAAATTTTCATGTCCGGAGGAGGCAAGAGGAAGTCAATAATTAGTTATCTTTATTCAGAAGAGGCTTTACCAAGTGATGAATAAGCAGAGCCCTTACTTGCTTTAGAGGTGATTTGGTGGAATTGTGTCTCATTGCAGCATTTGAGACGTAAACAGAGTGATTCACTGTGACTGTGGGGAGTTGCAACATTTTTTGAAACAGAGCTGCCTAGCCAAGCATACCTCTCATTTCTGGGCCTGTAGTTTTAGTCCATTTGATTTTTTTTTCCTGTTGCAAATGCTAACTTTTCACAAATGCACCACATACAAAAGCAAGTAGCAGCACAATGAAGTCTTACAAAAAACATACATGCTATTCCAGTGATTTTATCAGCTCTGCTGCACAGCTTACATCTGAAGAGAAGACAGCACTGTGAAGGGAAGACAGCACTATAAGGAAGGAGGGGAGTCCATAGAATGTCTTTAGAGAAATGGGCAGAGTAGCTCAGATAAAATATGAGCCAAGACCATAATGTACATGTAAATTGTTTTTTTCCAGTAGTTCTCCACTGGAGTGCTGCAAAGCTATGACAACAGTAAATTAGAGACCAAACTTCCACTATTATGTGAAGTGTGTCTGAGCAAAAGCATAGTTCCCAAAAGTCACCAAACCACCTGCCAGGTGTTCTGCAGAAGACAACTTCCAAACCAACAGGCTCAGCTGCAGTACTAAGATTGTGTCAGCTTGTACCAGACTCATCAGAACAATGCCACTCCTGTCCTTCTCTGAGTCACTATCCAAAGACTTCAGAAAAAAAAGAGCTGGCTCAGTCACCATTGAAACTGCTGAGGGGCAAGGCAATAGCACCTGCAGACAGGTGTTTATCAGAGTTTCTAAAGAATAAATTTGATGAAAACTCTACAACCTTGTCAAGATGCTTACTCTAATGCCCAGTTTTCTTTTTCACTATGTTAGGCTCCAAGGAAAGAGAAGTCTCCCCTCCTACAATTGAAAAATCATGGTTCCTTTCTAGTGTAGGCAGTACAAGAAGAAACAGACTTAACTTTCTTCAGCATAATAGCCTTCATATATTTGGAAACTTATCTTCTCCTATCAGTCTGTTCTTCTGCCAGCTAAATGCATGACCCTAGCCCTTATAGATTTACTTTTAGGTCTGATTTTAGATCTGAGTGTTTTGCTTGCTTTTCTTTGGACTTTCTCCAGTGTACTCTGGGCAATATTGTAACCTTCACACTCAAGCCTTGTGTGCTAGGATTAATGGCTTCGACTTCCAGGGTTATCTAATGATCTACAAAGAATGAGCTTTGTTCTTCCTTTACTGATGCAAGACAGCTGTGAGATTCGATAAAGATTTGATTCCTACCTCAGAAGACTGAGCGAGTTCCAGTTCACAGTGCAGTGAATTTGTCCCTTCAGGACTATTACTGTTAAATTTACACAACAACGGGAAACTCAGCCTATTTCTAAAAGAAGCAAGGAAAAAAGTGTCAGCCCTTTTTGACTTTTGATGAACTGCATCTCCTGGGACTTGTTCACAATACTCACAAGATCAGCTCTTGCTGCATGTGTTGCATGTTCTCCAGTAGTTTATTTTTTTCTGCCCGTAAAGTCTAAAACACATACGAGACCTGGTTAGACTGTTAGTCTATCATGCAGACTAAGCATAGGATATGCATGCTTTCCCCTCATATATTCAAAAACTAAACTCGGTCCCATACCTCTATTATTGAGGAATACTCTGCAACGGTTAACTTCAGTTCTTTGATGTCCTGCTCCTTCTGCAAAGATTGTGGAGAAAAGAACCTTTAAAGTACACAGCCTGACACCTAGCACATTGAAGTACATTTGTAAAGCTTACAGCTGTGGTGCTTTGTAACTAAAATAACAACACACTCAATCCTAAATCATCCAGTTTACTCCTGTGATATATGTTTGAGGAGCAACCTGATTATGTAAGATAAAACTAGTTGCAAATTTAAAATACAGTAAATTACCTTGTATATTGGCTAACAGACAGCAGAGATAACACCTTTTCTGTTTAACTCCTGAAGTTAGGGAGACTGAAAAGCTCTTTCCAGGTGCTGTGTTTCAATTTCTTACCTGGTTTCTGTATCAGCAGTAGCAGATTAAACTAGACAGAAACACTCTAGTTTTAGCTGAAAACCTGGACTATACTATGCCTGCAATGAGTTTTAATCCCAACTGACACTTAAAACAAACTGCAGTGTTTCGAGTTTACTCAGTTTTCATGATTAAAGGCATAGAGCATAGCACTCTACAGATTAAGCACCACCTAATGGTAAAGCTGACAGAGAATGTATCAATTCTCATGGTAAGATTAAGATTGAGAAGTTGGTAGAGGGAGTAGTTTTAACATCAAAACTAGCAATGGGCTGCAGTTATGTTAATGCATTACAATAGCAGACACTGCACAGGCAAGCAGAGCGTTTCTTAGAGAAAACAGGAACTTGAGGTAGAAGCTCTGGTCCTCTCACCCCTTTTATGACTTCTTCCTACTCTTCCTCTAAAAATAGTTGAGGTTTTTGGGAGAGATGAAATACACAGAAAGCCAAGCAGAAAAAGTAGGTCATAGAACCAGGTTTCCAGCCTTGGTAGAGACAACTGATGGACAGTGCTGAAGGTTTTTTTGGGGGGAGAAGTACAGCAAGAAGGAAAAAGTTAATTCATTTCTATATTCACATACTTTCTGCAGGCCTGGAAAAGAAAGGTCACCATAATGATTTTCCGTGACCACAAATCTGATCTAGTTTGCCTTTGTATGAAGGGCTACAAGAAGTATTTTTAGCTTACAGGTAAGCCCTTATCCCACAGATCCTAATGCCAACAAGCAAAGTCAGTTTTCCACACCAGTTTCTTCAAGATTATACACAATATCAGTCACCTTTCTCTACAAGAAACATGTAACAGCCATCTGCTTTTGAAATTCCCATTTAGTCAATAGACTAAAAAAGCCTTTTTAAAATAAAAGAATAAGCCACAAATGCTTTGAATCATTCAAGGAGGAGAAAGTGAAAGCTATTTCTAAAAAAGTTAGTTCATTGTGACCTTGAGCTCCTTGTGGCAAAAAAACCAACCAAAACATCAAAAGAACACACAAAACCAAAAAACCTCCAACCCCACTATTAAAAACCACTCAGTTACAAAATTGTCAGCTGGATCACACTGAAGTTAGATTCTCTCTTGTCACTATTTGACTTCAACTGCACTCATTTTTGCAGACAGCCTAATAGTCAAACATTTCATCAACCAATTCAGAACATGTTCTGCTAAACAGGAACTCCGTTAGCCTAGAAGTCTATTTGCATAGTTCATTAATCCAGAAAATGCCAACACCCTTTATGTAATCTTATGTCTTTGTTTTCTAATACAAACTATAAGTTTAAAAACACAATCAGAAGTGTTCACTCTTCAAAGCCTAGATAATTACACCTCAGTAATGAGAAAGGATAAATTTGCTTTTCCCTTGGGCTCTGAATCACCATTTCTAGTTTGACACACAAAAAAAAAATCAAGCAATTTAAGTAAAATACATGAAGCACAGGATCATCTGCAGGTGCACTCTTTTACCAACTGTTGAAGGACATAGCCTTTAGAAGTTTCTGTACATTCTTCTGAAGTTTGACAGTTTGTTTTGTTCTAATAGGTTGTGATTTTTTCCTTTTTTAAAAAAAATAAAAAACCTGAAACCTTCAATTATACTGACTCATAAGCAGGTCCTAAAGCAGATCTCGCCTACTTTGAAGCCATTTATAGGATCAGGTTCTGTAGTGTGAGAACAGTAGAAACAATAAGTGCCACAGTGGAGACTATTGCCTTGCCTTCTTACAAATCATACTGTAGTCAGTATTTTCAGTCAAGACAGTAAGGAAGTACAAGTAACTAACCTGGATCAAGCTTGACTCTTTATTCACTGCAGTGTTCTCATAGATATGTGCTTGGATCTAAAAAATGAAAAGATCAAAAATAATTCCAGTCATCAGTATGAACCATAACACAAAGTCTGTTCTTATCTCCTAACTTGGAAGGGAAAAAGTATATCAATGTTCTTTGCTTAGAAAAATCAAATTCTTCTTTGAATACCTTGCATGGTGCATTTTGAAGTTCAAATCATGCACCCAGTTAAAAGTGAAAGTGTTCTCAGCTTTCAGAGTCATCAATGTTTCTTCTTGTCTCTCCAGACTAATGGTTTCAGCAACATCAGCCAAAGCATGACTTGCTAAAACATTTTCCCAAACAGTGGGGAAAAGGTTTAATAAAAGCTCAGCTTGAGGAAAGATTAGAACTATGGATTACTTAGATTAGCCGTTTTCAGCCTCCAGACAGCACCTTTTAGTCAAAGCCATCACACTGTCCAAGCTGTGATTGCACTGCAGTTCTTTAATAGAGATGTGTTCAGGGCTGTCTACTTTCCAGAGGCAGAAATTCTCCTCACTAGGGCTTAGTAAACTGTAGAGTGTCTTTTTGTTCCTCCTATAGTTGAAATGCTTACTTGAAGCTCTGCTGCATTTTTAGAGAGCTCCAAAATCTTCTTTTTAAGTCCATCGTTGTCCATGCTATTCCTAATATTCTGAACAAGATAGAGAGTGTTCAGGCACAGCTGAATGGATTGACAGCTTCTCCTTGAAGAAACTAGGCAAAAATGACATCTCCACCCCCAAGATACTGCCTGCTCTAAAGCACTACCAGCACTTATGCACATACATTTTATGTGCTTGCCCCACTGAAACTGCTTCTGCTACTTTTTCCTCCATTTCTCCAGAGCACCATTAAGAGAAAAACCTCAAAACATTAATTATAAGCAATACCAGACCTAGAAAGATAAATAAAAGCTTTCAGGCCTGCAGCATGAGAATTATTTTTTGAAAGATATAGTTTAACAACTATTTAGACTTATGAGCTTTTCAGAAAGACTAATCTTGAGCATGCAAAGAACAACAATTACCATATTGTTATAATTAATAATAGGTTCCTGAATCCATGAGGTGCTTCTTTTTGGTTACTATGTATGATTTAATTGTTTTCTTTGTCATCCTAATTGAAAATACAGGTTGTAAGCAAGTATCAAAACATTTTATCACCTGATGAAAACTAGTTTATAAAATAATTAAATAAATAAGAAAAAAGTATATATAGCTCTCATCTGAACAACAAAAAAAAGAAAAAAATAACCTAGAAATATAGCTTGATCAGCAGTATATTCCCTACAAGCCTCCTGTAGGTCCTTGGCCAGTATCAATGGATCCACCTGTGAGTGGAGCCCCCAGCCACAGCATTTTTTTGGGGGGAGTTACAATTTTATACAGGGCTTCTCTTTGTGATCTTAAAGGAGGGAAACAGAAGTGAATATGAAATTCAAAAGTGTTAGATGGAGATTGTTTCAATAGAGAGTTAGTATATTTATAGGTGAGTTAACTAAAAATAATTGGAACTTGTCTATAAAGCCTTTTAAAAAGAGGAGGAAAAAAGCTGTTTGACCCTGCCCCACGTACTTTTGCAACCTTGAGTCCTTAGCTACCCAGCAAAGGGAAAGACTGAAGCACAGGGCAAGTTCAAGGTATAAAGTTTTATGATAAGTTGTCCTTCTAAAATGCAAGATGCTTTGTTAAGCTAAGTAACAAGTCAGGCTTCAAAGTCTGACAAACATTTCATTTCTTAGTGGTGAGCTTTTAGCTAGATAAGAACATATACTTGCAAAGTCACAATTTCTTTTACCTCTTCCTGGAGAGAAGAAATTTTGATGATGAGAGACCGATTTTCTTTTTCCTGGGCAAGTTTAGTTAAAATTAAAGAAAGAAAAACAAAATAGTTGTTTTTAGCACGTTAACTTCAACACTCAAAGCCAAACTAAGACAAAAACCAACAGATCAAGCACATCCAGAGCCCAGTATGAAACTGTGGTGATGCATTCCTTTACTTCAGAGACCACAGCAAAAACAAGAGTGCTGACTCTGGCCCAGCCCGTCAACCCTCACTGAAGTGTTTGACACAGGTGTTTCAAATCAGAGTAAACCTCAGACCAGTAGATGATATGATGCAGGCATTCAAGGCCAGAGTGGGCAAGTCTAGTTGTGCTAATGCTTGAGTTAAGACAAATCTGGACAGCCTATGTGCCACACCGCACTTTTTGCACATCAGACCTGAAGAAAGGTCTTATTACATAAGTAGTATTATCCCACTCGATGCCTCAACTACATGGGGAACAGTAACTAAGGGACTTATAAGCACAGCTGCAAAACTTCTAATAATATTTCTCTCCCACCCTACCCACCTCCTTCTCACAAGGTGAATTATACATATAATCCCAAATTAAAGCAAAACAAAAATACATACACACTGCAGCAGGAGAGCACAAAAAAGTCTGTGTTCCAGCTTGGCATGGAAGACTTTTGTTTTCTAAATACCCACCATCAGCATGGCGCAGAGCTATGGAACACCAGTTTACAGCTGCAGCCACACAGCAAAATGCAGAGATGCCATTGTAGTGTGAACACCACACACAGCAGCAACACAAACATGTATTCTCTGGACAGCCCACACACTGGTGTCTGGCAACACCTGCTAAAGCTGTAGCCACATCAGCCTTGTTACCAGGCTGCTTTACACCTCTTAGTCACACAGGCTTTGCTACTCGGACACCTGGGCTGCAGTTCATATGCTCTCATGCAGGCAGCTCATGCCCTTTGAGACATGCCAAGATGCGCTGCCTGGCTTCCCACTGTCATTCCAGAATGGACAGGTTTCTGATAGGCCCTTGTCGTATCTGCCAGCCCATATGGACACTGGCAATAACCTAGGGGTGTTTTGGAAAAATGACTTTTGTGCAGACATCTGAACTGAGTCTGCTGTCCCTGCTGGTTCTAGAAAAGTCATGTGAATTTCTGGCAGAACACCAACTTCAAAACAGACCAGGCTCAATGGTGGCAGCATGAGAGCTGTTGTCTTTAAGTATAATTATATGTGAGACTGGTCCTTTTAGCTATTTTCTCCATTGTAACTGACAATAATTTAAAGAAACTTCCAAGCAAAACTTCAGTGTTTTTGTAACTCTGATAAATCACATTTCAAACATCCTCAAAGCCTCAGAACCTACTGGTACAGAGAAGGTCATGTTGCTGATATTTATAGTCTGAGCAGTCATACCATTGCTACAGCAAGCCATGAGATGCTGTACAATATAAACTAAGAAATAAGAGCACCTACTAGCTGTTTATTCTGGCAGAGAATCTCCTGTCTCTCCTCTTCTGAGGAGTTCAGGTAGTTTTTTGCTTCTTCCAGTTCTTCTTCCAGTGATTTGGCTTTCAGCACAGAATGCTGGATGCTGTGTGGGGGGAAGTAAATCCAGAAAAACTTTAGCAAGTTACTGTTGATCATTAAATAGGTTTGAAATACCAAGAACAGTATTTTTAGAAGCCACCAGGGACTCATTCTTTGGCACAAATATCTAACAAAAGAGTAACAATCAAGTTAAAGCATGTAGTTTTTGTGCAGTAAGGCTCATGAACTTACTCTTATTTATCACCCCCTCTGCTCTTACAATAAAAGGGATAAAACCCCAGGCAAACATAGCACCCAAGACAACATGCTTGTTTGCATCCACCTAACAATCTAGCTTGTTAGAGTCAGATATAAAGGTTACCTGAGCACAAACTCATCTTCACAATGCTTCATTGTTAGCAGTTATGGAAGCCATTTCAGTACCATTTTCAGGTATAAGCTCTGCATCTTTTTCTTATCCTGATCTGATACCACAAACAAAAGATATTTAACCAATAGGACAAAGCTCTCTTCCTGGCTATCTTTAGGCTGCAGAGCACCCTAGAGCACATGGTCCAACACGAGGGCACACATCCCATGCCAGCTGCACTGCAGGACTCTTGCCTTAATCTCCCCAGAAGACAGCAGGGAACAGTTTGGCAGTTGACATAACTATACCACATTTGAATTAATTGGGTCAGATGAATGTTATGAAATCACTGTAAAAATAGGCTTGTTCTCATGGCATTGATGGGTCCCCAGGCTGCAGCAATACTAAGCTAGTGAAACAACTCTAGTTCCTCAAGGGACTTGCAAAATAGCTCTTACATGCTCATTTCCTCCCTGCTTGGCAGCAAGTGTGTAGTCTAGGATTAGAAGCCTCCTAGCACTTGGCTCTTCTCTCCATAATATTAAGCCTTCTTAAATTTTTTCGTTTTGTTCAGTTTTTCTTTACCCCAAGATTCTGTCTGCATGCACATGCAGCACCTCATGCTGCAAGAGCCAGGCTATAAGATAAACAACTGAATTTATAAGAACCAGGAGGTACAGAGCAGAACAATCAGACAGGAAGGTTAAACTTTACAGATGCTACATTAAATCAAGAAAGTTGCTGTCATGAAGTACCAGTGAGGCTAAAAGCATTAAGCAAGGCCAGACCACTTGGAAAGAGATAGGTCTACCCACAGCCATTACACTGTAGACCTGGTGACATCATGGTCTCCCACCTTTTTATTTGTTGACGTAAATCCTCATTATCTGCCAATAGCTTGTTGTTGGTCTCATCCACAGCTTCCAGTGTGAGCTTCAGCTTGTTGTTTTCTTCCTGAAGCTTCTGGTTGTTGTACTGCAGGTCCGCAACACAGGTTATCAAATCGGAAGTCTCCCTGTTCCAGTAACAGAACCAGAAAGGATTGAGGAAAAGTTATTTGATCCAACTTAGACTTCTTAAAAATCCTGATGCTTTGCTGCACTCATTAGAGAAGCAACAGCAGAGCCCACAGAGGACCTGTAACTCTGCACTGCATAGTTGTTTGTTCTGCAGAGACATCAGATCATCTTCAGATCAGTTCTCCAATTCTGTAGACACCAGGAACTGTTTTGTTTTTAAGCACCCTTTATGCTCCCTACAGTTGAAGTATGCCACCGGACAAGTGCCATATCCAGATGTCTGCATGACTATCTCAGCCTTTGCTAATCACCTCTTAGGCCACCACTAATACTTTAGTGTTAACTCCACAATTTCTAGATCCTTTCTTTTCCTCTAAACCACCCCCCACTTACACTTTCAACTGGAACTTGAGGAAGGATCACCCTTTTATCACCCTGAGAAACAATAAGGGAGCAAATCTTAAGATTTTGACTACACATAAAATGCAAAAGTTATATTTGAAACTTGTGGTGTTTGTTATGTTCTTTGCTCCTAACAGAATCCAAGTCAGAGTCATGACCATAAAAAATGAAAAATAAAAAAGAAGCAAACCAAGGACCATATTTTCAGGACAATGTCTATTGTCACACACCTATGAACTTGAAGAGGGAAGGAACTAGTTTAAAAAGGAAGAGAAACACATGATAAAACCCTGACTGCAGGGAATTAAAAGGGTAAATGGACACAGAAGGACCGAGATATCAGTGTTTAAGTCTGAGCAGAAGCTATGAAGAAGAACGCAATAGCATCAAAAGCTAGTGCAGACTGAAGTCAGCATTAGAAACTGAGACAGTTTTCTGAAACAGTGGCTCTAGGAATTGCTCTCAAGTAATTTAAAGCTAGGAGTACTAAATTCTGAGAAGAATTGCTTAAACAGACTTACATGTCTCCTTTAGACACATCACCCCCAAAGGCCTCCAAGCTTCCTGATGTAACATTCATCCGGACATGCGTCTTTTTTGCTGAAAAAGGTGGGGTTTTTGGTTATAGAATAAGAGAATGGAGTTCTCCCAAATAAAACCAAAAAAAAGCTGGTCTGTACCTTCAGAGGTGTTTTTATGCACTCTAAGTTCCAGGTCTTCCATGCTTACTATTGGTTCCTCAGTGGCACCATCTTGCCTGAAACAAGGAAGCATCAAGGCTCACAAAATCAATGACACAGGATTGCTTACCAACTTTATAACACTGAAGATCTTTCAGCCAAAACCCACACTGCAGTCAGTGTCCTGATAGCATCTTTGTTTCAGAGCACAAAAAACACAAGGCACAGGAGAATTTTCTATTCTCCTGTTTCCACAGAAGTTTTAGGAGATAGATTGGTAAAAAGCCCTTACCATTTTCTCCTACAGTCTTCAATCCACTCTTTCATGATGGCATGGTATGTTTCCAGGTCCACGGAGATGTCTTTCTGATCTGGGTCAAGCATGTTGCACAGCTCTTCAAGACCACTATCTTCCGATCCCCGACTCGTCGTGTGTCTCAGAAAATCAACTATCTTGGAAACTGCTACCTTTCCTGAAAATAGATACAGGTGTCCATGCACCAGACTTTGAAGTCTAGTAGGCTGTTACAAAGAGCTGTAAAAGGGCATGCTGCTGATCTGCACTAGGGTGTGTTCAACAGCCCTTGAGAGCTGTAGACAAGCAATTGATCCCTGCAGTTCTAGTGTGACCTGCAAAGGAACAGTTTAGAGCTGTTTGGTTTCTCTAATACAGAGGTGTGAAAGTCCAGTTTACTAGTTTTGTGAGCTTCAGTTTATGAAGAACAAACTCAGCACATTTGCCATGCTTCTACTTTAGGTCTCTCATCAAATAGGCAAACCCTGTGGCTGACATTATTTTACTCTGCTAGACAACTCTTTAACACTTTTTGTCATGTCTGAGGTGGAACTCGGATCTCTTGCTCTGAAGTTTCCCAAAGTTCTCATTTCTAACAGGAAAAAGCCTAAAAGAGAGTCAGTCATTTCCAATAAGGCTGATTGCTAGAAGCATGCTGCTCCTCTCCCTTCTCTGCACTAAAATACATCAAAGATCATCTGGGGTGTGTGTGCCAGAGCAGGGGGAGATGGAAGGGGAAGGAGAAGGAGAGGGAAGAGGCAGGCACCATGCAATAGAAGCACAGGCATTTTTTCTGCATCTGCCACACATACAGCCACCTAGCTAAGGGAGCTAGTCCATCTAAGCATATCACAGATTAGCACGTCTCAGGAATCATAACACGATCTTAGCCTTGAAAATTTGTTGAGAGGAAAATAGAACAATGAAAATCCACTGGCATACCTGTATGTTCTGTGTCGCATACACAGAAGATAGTAGTCAGTAGGTCTTCTTCACAGATCAAGCTCACATTGTATGTGTTGTCAGCTTTGTACCCCAGTGACTGCTTCAATCCTATAAAGAATAAGTTTGATTGTCCATCTTTATTTGCTCATAGTAACTCTCATGCACCACAGCTTTAACTACAATATTATATTTGTAATAGCACAAGCACACAAAGCATGCCACAGCTTGAATGACGATTTTATTTTTAAGGTCTTAAAAAAAACCAAAACCAACCAACCAGCTCCCTCACCCCCACCAATAAAAACAGCTTTTACTCTCAAATAATACCAGGAACTGTTTGTAGCTGGAGCCTCTGAGTTGGGAACTGGTTTATGCATCTATTTCTACACATTCATTTTTGGCAACTCTGGCTATTGTTTTGCATGAAGTAAACATACAAACCAAAACATTTTAAGAGGCCAACTATTTCTTCCCTTCCGCTCCATATATATTGTAGAGAAATCATCATGGTCAGATTAAGTTACTAAGAAAACAATCCTTAAAAAAAACAACTCCAAAATACACAAACAAAAAGCCACACCCAAGCTCACATATTTTCTTATATATTAAAAAGCAGACTAAATTAAAAGCCAAATGACTTATCCACAAAAAGGAATTTGCAAGTTTGAAGAAGTTTGACATGACTTATTACTCCCTCACTTTATGTATTCACATTAATATTTTTAAAAGACAAATAATATTTTACTCATCTCTTTTTGCAGTCTTACTGGATTTGAGTGATTCTAAAACCTGTTGTTACTAGCCTAAGTAGCAAATAAATGTCATCTATGTAGGCTGAATGTTCAGATGTCTAAGATTTTGGACTTTTACCTCTTTCACTCAAAGATGGTCTCTTTGGCACAGGAGATTGGGTCACAGCACTTTCTGACTTTTTATCAGATGTGAAGAAATACAAGTTTGGACTTGATGTGAAGTACTTCTGTTCACGAAGCACATCTTCAGATCCAATATTTGATAAAGGACACAGTTTATTCTGAGTATTAGCCTCTCTGGATCTGAAGTAGGATGGAGAACAGTTCTCCATGGGACATACTGGCATCCATGAGTTGCTGGATCTCTCTTCACTTCTAATGATTGAATATGTAGCATTTGCAGAATGGGAGCCAGAGAAACACCTGAGACAAGGCGACTGCAAGTCTGCAGAGAAAAGACTGTCACTCCTGGGACTGCTTAAGTGTGGACTACTACTATCATGACTTCTAAAAGTTCTTTTCTTCAATATTTCTTCTAGATTTTTTTTGATATTGCACTGTGGACTGTCAAAGTTCTGGGACTGAAATTTTGGTATTTGCAAAGCAGGGTTAGAGACTTGGTCCATCATCTGGATAGATTTGATCTTCCTGCATATACTGTCCACTGGGTTATGATGCCGCTTGTTAGCTCCATGTTCTGAAGACATTATCAATTCACCTCTTTTGCAAAGTGTCTGGAAACAATAGGGACAAGATATAAGAGTCAAGATAACCAACATACACATTCTTTATGCCATTTTTTTCTTTCAGCAGACAACTTGGAGTTTTGATATGAAGCAGTCTGAAAATCTTTGGGCAAATACCAGCTATCTTTTTAGATTAAAGGAAGCACTAAGCAATACTACTCAGATTAATTTATCTCAAGTTGGATATTTCTTTTCTTATATATAAGAAGTGTTTGTTACAAAGAAACAAACCTTGCACAACTTTTGTAACTACGGCTTCTGATCACATTTGTAGCATGTACTTCCTTCCCTGCTTCCATGGCTTTTTGCTCAGGTTCAGCAGCAACAACTGGCCAGCTATTGACTGAAGGTACCTCCTACAGCTATAGTCACTATCAGTTTCTGTTCGTTTTCAATGGCCTCCCAGTCAAACCTAGCCACCACAGCTGAAATATTCTGAACCTGCAGCTTTCTCAATTCTATCTTGTGACAGCTTTCAGAAGCAAAGATTTAAATGAAGCAGACTTTCAGAAAAATATTAAGCTGTCTTTTTGGGTTTGCTCTTTGTAGATGCTGGCTTGGGGGATGTAGGGAGGTGGAAAAACAAGTGCAATGAGACCTTCAGCATTTCAGTGAGACAAGAACCCAGTTGTTTCTTATACTAATTAGCCACAACCACAGCTGTCACACTACCACACAGGAAGTTACCCAAGAAATACACCCTACAGAGGCACTTCAGTTCTATTTGTATTTTTATTATCTATTATCCCATACAATATTCAAAAAAGATATTTCCAATCAGATAATTATGTGTGTGACCAAGGCATGGAAGGTACACCTTGCAGGCATAAAGCCATGTTTCAAGTGAGATAGCTCTGTCTACCTTGCCATTTGCAACCTTCTCCTCTCAACTGAGTAGCTGGGAGCTTTAATCTAACACTGCCCCGCTGTGGGACTTTACTCACAGACCCTCACCCCAAAAAAGTGCATTTGCTAAAGCCTCAGCACTAAGAGATTGTCCACCAGCCAGTATAACCCAATGAGCATGACCAGATTTGAACAGAGCTCTAACAGCCATCAGTAGCTTGACCAGATCTTTGTAACTGGAAAGAAACAAGGAAACAAGCAATACTGCTGGAAGCCAGCTACGACATTTAGATCATTACAAGAGTTATACTATTAAAAAACCCAACACAATACCAAAAAATTCACCAGATAAAGCCAGCTGAAGTTCCCAAGAACCAGATTTGAAGTGGTATTTTGCACCCCACATTGCAGCTATATACCTGCTTTCCACCACTCTCTCACTTTCAACTCCTCAGCTCTGAAAATACATTGTATTGCTTCTCTCCAGAAAAGCATGTAAAAGGCTAAAGAAAAAACAAAATACACACAAAACCAAACACTTGCTTTGAAGTAAGAAGCAGGGAAGCAGTCAAGAGTCCAGCATACATTAACTGCATAACCTACATGACCAGCAACAACAGTCCCCAGACCCTCCAAGATTGGCTTTAACTCATAGCCAGCCTACCAGAATAGTACCATTACAGACTAGATTTCTCTTAGGAGTAGAGGGAGAAGAAAATTAAACAATGGTTTTGTAACTAGAGCTCACAAGGTGATGTGTGCATTCAAGAGGGACTGATGGGGCTGCCCACAGGGACAGAACACCAGGCTTCTTGGCCCTGAAGGGATTTCCCCCTGCACAGTACAAATACCAGCTTGTCCCAAGAAGGATATAGACTTCACTGAACTGTGTCTTTTTACTCAAACTGTGCATCAAGAAACAAGATGAAGCAACCCTCCCCAAGAAGTTAGCTCCCTGACTTTTTTTTTGTAGAAAAAGAATTAGTTATTTTCTAAAAAACAGCAACATGCTTCACTAGTGTTTAACACAAGAGTTGCCGATTGCATAATCTTGTGAAACAGAGGAAAAATCACTTGTAAGTATTTATTAATCTAGATTGCAATAGACATAAATATTCAGTGTTTTACTTAAATTGGTTTATTACAAGCTTCCTCCAAGAGAGCTGCTTGGTTTTATGTGTGCAGAATCAAGATCTCCAAGTTTATTTTTCTACCATGGCTTCTATACATAGTAACATCCACCTTAATGAACATGCCCTTAGCCACAGGAATACTTAAAAAACCCCAAGCCACAACAGTAAGAATTTTGGAATAATTTTAGAGAAGAGACTGCTTTTTATTGTTATAGCTGATTTTAAAGATTTACTCCTTAAAAATAAATGCCAGGAAGTTGAAGCAGTCTCCTATAGTAGAGACACAGAATGTCTTTTAAAAGAAAATCTTAAAAACATTGCAGTTAGATTTAAGTATACTCTCTAAGTACATAGGAGCCTACAAGCAGAGATAAGTAACCCTTCATCAAAGAATATCAGTCTTTTTAACTCCAATGTGTTTGAAAATATTGCTTGTAATTCTCCATTAAAAAATTAAAAAAACAAACAAACCAACCAACCCAAAACAGTTCAAAACCTTATACTTACAGCAGCACATAGAAAAATAACACCTATGCTTCTCTGATAGAGATAGCAGAGGATGACAAAAGCTATTTTATCTCTTCCTCTGAGAAAGACTAGCTGCATGAACTTCGATATTTATATTAACAGAGGACTCATTTGCTGGAAAATCAGCTTTACAAGGTACACCTGTTTCTACCTGCCCCTCAGTTCTCAAGCTGAGAGGGGCAATGAGCTCCAATGAGGTGCAAATCAACCATCAGTCTTCAACTTTCCAGACCTTCTACTTGTTTTTTCACATCTCCCACACCTGCTAAATTAGTTGCCTGGAATTTCAAGGCATCCTGAAGTCTCCTTGATATCCTACCCTTCTTTTTCAAACAGTGAGAAGAATTGTATGGATCACTGCTGTGTCTGAGCTTAGGTACCTGGGATGTTTCTCACTTTTATGAGCAGTTCTTTCTTACTTCCTCTCTCTCCCTCTCCACTGTAAACTTAGGGCAGGAGCAGCTCTCTCCTGCTTTCTCCAGTGACAGTTTGAGTACAGAATTCAGAAACTGTAATTTTTATAGCTCTTAACACTTTTTAAAGGAAAGCGGAAGTTGAAATATCTTGAGCTGACGGTGTATTAAAGTGTGTCTGTGTTACTGTCTGCTCTGAACTTGGTTCTGTGAGCAAAAGAAAGAGTTTTGTCATTAGGACTGTTAACCAAGTTGTCTTTTTAGTATTGGATTCTCAAATGAGATTTGCACTTTAACACTACAGATCTTTAGGTATATGCTGTACAAATAACTGCAAATAGAATGATGGTGAGGGAGCACTACTGCCTGCCCAGTACCTACTAACTGCACAGCATACTTGGAGAAATGACACCTCCTAATCTAATAAAGGCTATTTCAACACTACTGTAAAAAAGAAATGCTCTCATAGGTTCTTTGTGATTAAAACCCAAAATGTGGAAGTGAGCTGGCACTGCTTTTCCCTATTTTGTGAGAAAATATTAAATAAAAGTTGAAATTTGGCACTGTCATCCAGCAGCATTACCAAAGACCATGCAGCTGATGCAATTGGTTCTGGTTTAATTCACAGATGGGTGTTTTTTACTAGACACTCTTTATTCCGGGGGTAAATCTGATGATAATATAGAGGCAATATTTCTGAGATCAAATCAATCCAGGTGAGGATATCTTCTGTTTTATCTTTGAGATATTTATGTGTATGGGAGCCTGAATTTTTCATACCCTGACAGAAACAAGTGACTTCTACTCAGGAAGGCTCCTCCAGGTGACAATGTTATGTGTGCTGCTGTACAGCTAGCAGAGTAGGCACTGAGCAGGTGCAGGAGCAAATGACCTTTGCCTATAGACCTTGCAATCTAAACTGAAAAAGGTGGAGAGGCACAGGAAGCACTCCTTCATTCACAGGGTCTGAGATGCCTAGATACACTCCTAACTCGATGCCTGATACTCTCCTAAAAGTCTCAATGACATAGTCTGCCTCCTCCTCACGTTGCTTCAGACGATGAATGTCACAGGACTTTGTGAAGAGTTAAGTGTTAACTGTGTAACAGCTAAGCTGTTAATTACTCTGATGAGTACAAATGCTGGTAATACAAAATTCACAATAAAGTTTCTAATTTAAAAAAGTAACTGGTCCTTTCCATTGTATTCCTTCAGGACAGGTAGAATCACAGCCCATCTTTGCCGCACTACACTCTGTATTGCTTAGAGCTTCACTGTGGGCTGAGACAGGTAATCACTGACAGACCTGGCTGAAGTGGTTTCCCACCCACTTTGGAAACATCTGAAATGTCTGTCAGTTCAGATGACCTGGTGCATCAGGCAGAACTATTTATTCTTTCCCACATTGCACTTTTACCTCCAGAACCAAGCTTTGTTTCAAACAATGTTTGTTGTTACAACAGTGTAACACAAAAAAATACTCTTATTTTAGTAGGATTCCTATTCTCTGCATGGTAGGATTAAAATACACGGTATTCAACGGTAAAATATACCTCATGTTCAGTATGAATGGGCAAATTCTGAGGACAAATGTTTTCAAAGTTTAACAAATGTTAATGCAGCAGAGTTCCTAAATTACTTGGTTTGTCTTGAAAATACTCCCCGGGGTTTCTTGTTCAGCCTTTAACAACATTTTCCTTTACAGAAGTTATTTATTTTGCGTATAAATATGTGTGTTTTTACATAAATGTATCAGTCCCTCCCTCATCCCTCACAGTATGCATGGGTAAAGAAAACCAGCTCAAGAGGCTGCACATTTTATGCACCATGCTTGTAGAGGCTGGGCAAGGCACTTCGTCAGGAACATGGGGCAGGCTGTTTCAGTCTCTGACACCTGGCTGTCTGGTTATCATGCAGACTCTCCGTGTAACTTGCCTTTTTTCCTCTCTCCCAATTCTGTCCATTGTTTACAATGAAATGTTGGCATCCAGCTGCTCCGCAGCAGCATGTATTTCTTGCCTGGCTGCATGGGTGATACTGTGTGACAAACATACTGCTCAGCCAAGAGGAGACGCCTGCGTGCGTAATGCTCAGCATTGTATGTAGCCCCGCTAGGTAGCTTCTTGACAAAAATCCTCTTTGCCAATTTCATGGGGGTGGAAGAAAAGGTCAGATGACTCCTTGGCCTTTGGTGCTTGTCGTTACAGAAAGGTATGTTCTGTGAGATATGTTCAGTAGTATCTGGCTGTCTGAAGAGCTGTACAGCTTCTGCTAAGGTACTTTGTAAATGTCTGTACTTTGATGGTTAGGTCTTATTTCCAGCTTGCAAACTGGAGAAAACTGTTTTTCAGCTGGTCTCATTTTCCTGGTGTTTGCCCCAGACTTGTCCACTATTGAAAAAAAGTTGTACCATCCCATGGTTCACTGAACTTCAGAAGTAATACCCCTTTCTGTGATGTTTACAGCTTTCAAATATTTGTGTATTTCTACTCTTTCCTGACACTTTTAAACATCCCCCACCCCACATAACATATTTAACTTTCACTTACTTACAATTATCCCTTGAAGTTTCTTCTCTTTTGTCAATACACTTCTGAGAACAGTAGTACCTGGACCTGAACGTAGCATTGACCACACTGTAGTCCTCAACAAAGGCTCCGTTACCTCTGTTGTGTGAGGCATTTACATGATCCCTAGCAGACTGGCTTTTCTACAGCTTGTTCTGTACCTCAAGTACTTTTTAGTGCAGCTCTTCACATACAGTCCAGAGAAAAGAAGAGAAGCAACTCTAGTAACTATATTGTAGCGCTGGAATCAGGCCCACAGATATTATGGTGCTGAATGTGCAAGAGAGGAGTTAGATAAATTTTTGGGCCCGCGACTAACGGCCCCTGTAACCATGTGCCTGGTTTACGTCAGAGAGTATCTCTTCCCTTCAGAGCTGCACCATGAAAATACAACCTCCCAGAGAAGCTGAAGATGTCATTGCTCAGTGCAGGGTGGATTGCACTAGATGACCTTTAAAGGTCCCTTCCAAACCAAACTATTCTATGATTTTATAAGTTAGGGCCTATTCTGAAAAATAGCACCAAAAAACATGTTTCTGTGACATAAAATGGCTGACAAAATGTATTGATGGGTTGGAGATCAGGTTTGCTCAGTCAATAGGTTTTACAAGGTGAATACTGAACTTGGACACAAAGTTCCCCCTAGTCCGAGTGGGATGTATGAGGTTAAAGCCCAGAGTTAGCTTTGAAAGATCACAGAAACACAAAAAACAGGCCCAAAAGAAGATCATAGAATCAATCATACAATGGTTAGGGTTGGAAAGGAAGATGTCAAGAGGTCGTATGTTCTATCACCATGTTTCTGGCCAGGATCAGTTTACCAATGAGTCCTAAGAAGGGGTTGGCTAATCTATTCTGAGTTTCTCAGTGATAATAGATCCACAGCCTCCCAAGGCAATCTATTTATATTTCACTGTGCTACTGTTAGAGAGCTTGCCTTACTATCTAACTTAAATCCCCTTACTGCAAATTAAACACAAAATTCCTTGTTTGCGATTTCCTCCTTTGCAGACTCTGCCATGACAGTTCACAGCCTTTTAAGATGCCATGGTTAGAATGCATGAGCCAGAACTAAACTGTGCTAGGTGCTGTTCAGATGCCAGACAGAAGTGAGATGTATTTTCCAAAGAGTTAACAAACAAGCAGGAAAGCACAAAGAAAAAAAGAATAAGCACAAGAGACAAAGGTCATAAATCTCAGGAGATTTATACCCTGACACTGTCAGAATACCGTTATTTCCTGATGTACCTACTGGCCACCTACACACAACGGCTACACCTTCTACTCAAGAGCAAGCACTGGATCACTGGTGTCCTTACCAGTGGTTTAAAAATAGAGAGGCACAATGACTGTAGCCTGTATTTTTAGAGAAAGATTTGGGAAAGTACACAGGCATGATGCAGCTCTGTGATGTATGTTTGACCACACTAGGTAAAACTCCACTGCCCAAGAACTTCTTCACCCACCTCAACACTGAACTTCAGTCCCATAAATTGGCTTTTAAACATTTACAGTGTCAGCATAAGCAGTCTCTGCCCTTTAGATCATCTTTAAGTATAAGAATAGGTTATGCTCTTTGTAATAAGGGGTCCTGCTGCTACAGCAAGCTTCACTCTACTTCCCTCACTTAGGGTATTGATTACATGCCAAAGCCACTTCCTCATTTATGTGAATCAGCTGAGAAATGGCAGGATTGACAATGAATGTTTAATATACAGCTCATCATCCTAAAATGCTGAAGTTTCTTAGTGTGTTATGATCCATAACCCAATTATAAGCTACTTCATTTTTCAAGAGTATAAGCTTACATATACCCATACACATCCACATTTTTTTTCTGAATGCAAACACTCTTAGTGCATGCATTTCCTTCCTAAAGTATTGTCTCCTGTTGCTGTTAGCAAATAAATCATGTTCGATACACCATCTTAGAAGTAGTTAGATTTCTGGAAGGAGTGAGATGACCACCTTCTCATAGGATCATGACAAAAAAGAGGTAGGAAGGGAGAAGAAGAGTCTTTTAAATTTTGATCACTAAAGTAAAATTGACAAACCTGGAGTTCTTTGTTCTGCATGCATATTTCTTACAGATTTCCAAGGAGGTGGTTTTGAAATATTTTTTTTTTGAAACACCAAAGCAACTTAGAGTCACTGGTCATATTAAAAACAAATGGATTTAGATGCCCTGGATGATGTTTGGGCAAGGTGGCCTGTCTCTTGCTACTGGTTGGAAATAAACACTTCAGTTTTAGAGATGTTAGTGCCATTGAGTCACCTGATGGTACAACATCAAAATCATTTAAGAGGATGCTGTCAAGGCCCTGCATTTGCTCTTGAGCTGATGGTCACCTGAGCCTGCAATAAGCCAGTTCAGGTTTTGACCTGTCCAGTTCAGCTCCCTGATGACCTCCACACAGCCTCAAACTGACCTACAGCTCCCTGATGACCTCCAAACAGCCTCCCTGTCTCTACAAGGATGGGAGTGGGACTCTGGCAATACAGCCAGGTTTGGAAGAGAGAGTGAGACTCCAGCAACACCAGCTCAGAGCAGCTCAGACTCTGTGAAGTGGTCAAAGGAAAAGCTGAAGCTGTCTTTCTACAGTGTGGTAACCACATAAATCTTTCTCCATGCCTCCCATTCTCTTCCCCTTCTCCCCAGCTACAACAGAAGGGGCTGAGCTGGTTGTCTTCGCAGTTTGTTTTCTGTTGTCTCATTCCAATAGCAGGAGAACTGGGGCTTATATTCAGTGCCAAACACATTGTTTTTCCTACCACAGGAAGAACTGTTGTGAAGAGAACATACTTTACATGGGTTAGTATTAGTAGTGGGTTAGTTTTCACAGACTCAGTTGTGTGGTTTGATTCTGGCCCTATGGTCTGTGCATAAAGAGAGGCTCTGAAGTCACTCCAGAAGGGAATAGGCCAGTAGCTTCATCAGTTCCAAGTCTCTGCTTGTTAAATGTCTCCTGGATGCAACACATAGCCCGTTTCTAAGGCTAAGGGTTAAACTTCATCAAGAAATGTCTCTGATCTGTTAGATCAAGAGGAAAAGAGCAGGGCAAATGTAAACTTCACATTGAAGTAGATGCAAGTAGAATCCCTTCTGCTGGCTAGGGTGCATCATGGCATGGCCTTTTTAAAAGGATAGAGGTATCACAGCAGTTCCCAGCTATCACAAGAGCTGCACGAGGCCAAAACCTGAACTTACCTTTCATTTCATGTATCTATACCAGAGTGAGCTGCAGCTAATGCCAGTTCTGTATATTTGACGAACAACTCTGTCTGGCATGAGCAGAGAACAGAACAACATCGCCCCAAAAGCAGGAGAGCAATTGCACCTTCACTAACAGCATGCTTCAGAGCAGTCTCCACAGACACATCATTTCAGGGAAAAGCTCACAACAAGCCTATCTACACACTCCTCACTCAAACTCCACATAAATGTGCATATGTTTGTCATACATATGGACCGACCTTTATTTTTGTTACGCCAAAGGCTGGTCCTGTTTGTGAGGCTGCCACAGTAAACTTTCTATTATTCAGCCTTCTAATCAGCACATTTCTAGCTCCCTGTTTGTTTTGCTTCGCCTTCTGTTTCCTCTCCCATTTCACAAAGGAAAAAATAAAGGAGGAGACATGAAAACACTAGCTACAGAACCAGCAAGGCTAGGTATCAAGCATGATTAGCTCTTCGTCTGAGGACCAAACCCACTATCCATGACTGTGACGAGTCTATCACTTAGAAGCAGCTTATGGAAATGGCTTCTCTGATTCCTGCCTTTTTTCTGTTTACTGCTCCACTGCTTGACCTATTCAAGCCCACGATCTGAACTTTTACTCCAACTAATCCATGAGACAGAACAGTGTTTCTGACTATTACGGGGTGGGGGTAGTTGTGTTTTATATTCAGCTTTGTATTTTTACTTGTGTGTAAGAAAACTAGATGCAAGAGATCGTTAAGAGAATCAAACAAGAAACTGCATCCTCTAAATGTACGCTAGGAATAACCTGAACTAACGACACTGGATAAGTCACGTTTTTCTTGATGTTGGCATGTTATGACTGAAGAGTAATTTACTAACTTCTCCAGCTCCCACAATGGACAGCAATCTGATATATGTTAGATTATTCTAGGTAAAGACTCATCATCCATATTAATACCTGCTTCTGGCTGTGGTTATCAGTCATCTAGCAAGAAGGAGATGTATTAGAAATGTACAGGGATGGTGCTGATGTATTCAGAAGTTATTCACCTGGCTAATGGGGTGCATCTCCAAGTGTATCCATCTTTCAATCATTTCTCTGACTTCCTGCAAGACTACAGATTTCCCTCAGGTGTCATCAGACCTTCTACTTCATCTACGGGGCTGACAAGAGATCCCTTTAGGCTTCTCCGCCCTGCTGCAGAAGGGGAGGGTACCTTCATTCCGAAGATTTAAAAAGGGACCCCCAAACCTCTAGCAGATCTTGTAACACCTTATCCCAAGAAAAGAAGACTGAAGATTTGCCACTGAACTAAGTATGAAGGTAAGTGGCACTCTTTTGGTGTGTGGAAAACATTTAGTTCATAATTTATGCTTTTTCATGTGAATATAATATTTAGGAACTGGAGGGGGGCTTTATAGTTTTAATTTAAAAACAACCTGAGAGGAATATACACATAGTTGTATTCAGTGTACTTGGAAAAACTGCATTAAAAAAGTTAACAGCACAATGTGCTCTCAAAACCAAGATGAAATAAACCACTGTGAATCATGATGTTAAATATTCTCTGTTGCCCATCACTCTTATCACTCTTATCAATGTATGAATAATGACATGGTCTGTGCAAACAAGCAGAGGTGCAACTTGTCCGTGGAGGATTCATGCTCAGTGCTTTCATTTGTGTGTGCTGCATCAGCGAACAGAGTCTGAGAATCAAACAAGCCTCTCTCATGACATGTGTGTAATCATGGTTGATGCAAATAGGATGCTAAGTTTAAAAATTTTCTCTTCCTGAGGAAGTAGTGATCCGCTCTCCTGGTTGGTTGGCTGGTTTATTTGGAATGGCAAGTCCCCTACATTTGCTTGTTGTCTAAACTCTATCATGCAAGATTTGGTAAAATCAAAATATACTTTATATTGTCTTTCCCCCTTAGTTTGTACATTATTGTCATTTCTGGAGGATCTAATGTCCTTGTAAATAGGAGCACAAAAAAGTGCTTCACTTAATGGCAGTTCTTACCAGTAGGGAACCTTTATAATGAATGTGAGTAAAGAGAATAAAGTATGTTTGATCTAACCTTCATCCTCCCATGAGATCAATGTGTATTAAAGCCAAAATAGCCACTGAGTAAAAGGAGGTTTGGCAGGGACTGGAAATACCCTCCATATTTAGATTTGAAGTTGAGGCTCAACAGATCTGAAAGGCTTTTCCTTTACCTCGTTGTTCTTTGTTGTGCACAGGGACTGCGTAAACTGACAGCATCTGCAATGGCACTGTTTTTGGCAGCGTCCTTCGTATCTTTCTCCTGGAGTGCACCTCAGGTAAACAGCTTGCTCAGGCTGAATGCACATCACCCAGGAATCTCACAGGTCGGTGGTGTTTAAGTGTACTTGTAATGGCATGCAACGTTGACATGTTTCTTTTCTCTTTTTTTGGCATAAAGGCTCATTTCCAAAGGAGAAACTGGACTCCTCAGGCTATGCTCTATTTGAAGGGTGCACGTAAGTCCCAAGCTCTTTCTGTTTTGAGGAGGTAACTTTCTCCTACCACTGGATTATTCCTGATCTGCTTGCCTCCACACACTCAGTAAATCCCTGAGGATGATGTGGAGGTAGAAGTTCTGAGGCCTGCAGGGATGTGCTAATTGTTATTTCTTCTTGTCTCTGAAACAGTGGCATTGCCAGTATTATTATTATATTTTAAAGAAGTCAAATTGAAGAAAGGAGGTGTTGGAAGAAGAAAAACAAAACAAAGTACTGAAAATGTATAGAGTTTGAAACTGGATTGTAAAACCTACTGGAAAAGCAGTTTCCTTATCTGAAATAATCTTAAAGGGGGTCTAAGACACACTGGATATAGTTATCATTCCTTAATCTCACTCAGGCTTTATTAAAACATCTTGTCAAGCAACAGGAGAACACACATTCTTATTACGAGAATCTTGCATTAGAGTCAGTATTGAGACCACAAACAACCGCTTCTGAGAACAACTTGGATGTCTATATCGTGGTATTAAGGTTGTGCAAAAGACCTTTTCAGTTTCTGCTGTTAATTTGGAGCCAAAGAGATTTTGTCCTTTGATACAAACCCACAAAATATAACAGAAATATTTGTATTTTTAAAAAGTACATTCTGAATTGTTGTTTCAAAATTAAAAGCTCTCAGGTAGGATAGGTACTAAGAGAGCAAGAAAAATAGCTTCCTTGAAATTAAAAAAAAAATGAAGTTTACAATCCTGAGAGAAATGCAAAAGAGACACAATACAAATAACAACAACACAAAATAAATATAGATCCTAAACAACTGCAAGTGTAACTGACAGAAATTCGAGAGACATTATTAAGATTATTTCTATTCATAAAAACAAATAATTTGCCCCTTTTTTGGTTTGTTTAATTCCTCCAACTGAATAATACATTGTGTTACTTCTACACCAACATGTGTATCATTCTTACTGATGCATAGCAAGTAACGTGATTTTGTTTTTTTAGTTCTTTCTCTCCCATTTTTTAAAACAGAAATATCCCTTTAAAAGGCAACACTTTATAGTCCGGCAAAGAGACTGAAGACTCTTGAGCATACAGCAGTCGAGGAAAGGTTGAGGAAAAGACTGTATATTCCTCCCTATGTACAATTCCTACACCAGGTTAATACAAGAATGAAAAGTGCTGAAACACCACTTCTATGGAATAAAATATGTCTTAAGTGTTCTGGTTTAGGATGGGCTATCAGTAATTTGGGAAGACCCCAGAATGAATTTATGCCTCTCATTTTATGTTTGTAGAAGTATTGCTGTAATTTTGTATTTTGAAAAAACTACTTTGGAGATTGTAAAGTAGGAATTACAACAGACTTCGGACATTGTTTTAACCCTCTTCTCACTGCTTTTGTAGAGGGACGTCGATTCATCTCAGATGAGAGACAGCAAAAGGATCTGTATGACAGAACACAGCTTGGTAAGTACACGTGCACAGGCATACGTCACACATCAGTCTTTCCTCAGATTATGGGAGAAATACATGGAAACTCAAGTGGATTTATTTTCCTGCAATTACATTCAAGGAAGCAGTCAAACTCCCTTTTGTTAGTTCCTTCATACCAAAAAGCACATGATAAAGACTGACTGACTTTATTCTCTTGTGCACCTGTGTGACTTCATCTATGTAAGTGATGTTCCAGACTGACCTGGCTGTTGACTGGGATTATCATCAGTACCTTTGACTTTCCACTGGAAAAAATAATATAAACTTATTAATTATGCTGAACTGACAGATGACAAAATCAGACAACATTAATCCATGCTAGACAATGTTTCTGGAGGAAACAGAATGTTGTAGCCAAGTAAGGAACATATGTTAAAAGGAAATGTTCTTTTTTACCCTGTGAGGGACTTCAAAACAGCCTCCTTTTTAAAAAGATTGCTAGTCTCTTCTGTGTCAGGTATTTATCAAGCTGGATTTGTACAGAGAATGTTATAAAGCGAAAGAAACAACAGTATGTAGTTCTAGAGACAAAAAAGCAAAGAACAAAATAAGGAAGTGCCAGTAAACACTAACAAACCATGCACCTCTGATTTTATAATTCTAGAAACGCGCAGCCAAAACACAAATCCTTTGTATCTTTCTGAAGCTGCAGCACTGTTCCTTAGTTCCTTACGGAAAGCACAAGAAGGTAAATGCATGTTTTGTCTTACCCTGACTTTATAAAAAGGGGTTTATTGGTATTTAATTTACTAATAATTTAGTAAAATGATCTAAAAGGCCTGGTTTGAAATGACATATTATCCCACAGAGTGCATTATATGTTTGCTTGTGAAATTTTAATTCCTCCATTGGCTCTTATGTCCTGGTGGAAAGGCTTAAAAGAATCCTGAAAAGCCCCAGAAAAGTTTCTGTGGGATTTGCATCTGGGTCCTGAGAGCTCTGTTGCTGGCACAGCTGGCAAGGGGTCCCAATGACACTTAGAGGCAGAGTCCTAAAATATCCTAAAAAATCCCCTAATTCATTCATGTGTTCCGAGCCTCCCAGAGGTAATGCCTATCCCTCCCATCTCTGTGTTCTCACCACCTGCTATGTGCTTCTGCCTTTCACTTCAGAACCTCAGAACCCGTCTCCCTTCCACAACATCCCCCAGCAAAGCCTAGCTACTGAGTCAGGCTTAAATAACCTGTGTTCCCTCATCTCCTTCATGCATATTGCATCCCCTTACACGGGGACCCCTATCCTATGTTCCCCAGCTTCCTCACCCTGCTATAGCTCATCTTTCCTCCCTAGACCAGCTTTCCTGCAAAGCCACTATCCTGAACCCCTCATCATCTGATGCATACATACAGCTCACCAGGGTGAGACCCTAAATATATGCTCTCCATGTCCTCTCTTTCTACCTTTCATCTCTTCAGGTACACAGACTATTTTCTGGAAATAGAGCAGGGGACGGAGAGGTGGTAAAAGGAGGACAGGCCCTACAGTGCTGTGGAGAATCTGTGCTGTGCTCTGGCCCCTGGGTGCTGTGCAGGCTGTTGCAGCTTATACAAGCTCAGGAGTTTGTCTAAGCTACACTCTTCCCCTCTGTGGTTCAGGACAGGGAGGAACAGAAGGTGGCTAAAAGTTACCTCTGTTTCTTATCATCCTGGTTGTGAGTTCTTTATTCAGACTCTTAATTTCTGTCATCACGATAGGAGAAAAAACGCTCTACTTGAATTAGTAAATGTGAAGTAAAACAGGTCCTTAATTGCCTTTGACATCACCAACAGTGTGTAATAAATAACAGCCTTGCTATCGCTGCCATATCACCTTTCCTTAGTTATCTGAAGTATGCAGCTTTCTTGAAATTAAAAGAGGGTGTGAGAAACACCTGACAGAATTTACCTTGTGTACGTGTAGATATGCTGGAATCACTCCTGTCTTCTCTACTTCCTAACATCTCCCACTATACCTCAGATAGCGCTGGGGCTCTGTGCTCAGGTCTCTCTTCCCTGCCCTGGCAGAACTTTGCCAACTAAAAATATTCAGTGGCACTTTGACTGGGAGAGAAAGGCAGAATTACAAATGAGCGTAGAGCTTTGGACAAAATATATGAGAACTTCTAAAGATAAATCAGTGAAAGTGCTATTTGTGTGCTAACAAAAAGGAGAAAATCCTCTGAAGTTCACAATTCATAAATTTTAGTGGTATTTTCCTGACTGCTGTTGCTATACCAGAGGAGACAGTGAACAGCAACAACCCCTTAAGAAAAAAGGTGACATATCTGAGAGAGCTATGCAGAACTGGCAGCTTGTTTGAAAAATTCTCTGTGGAATAACATTGCCATAATTGTAGTAGGGAATAACAGGACAGTCAAACCTGGATAAGCCCTGCACTTTCGGAAGATCACTTTCATGTGATTTTAGAATCCTCTTGACTGACAGAAATGTGCAAATAAAGAACAAATACACTATTTTCTTCTACATGAAAGATCTGTGCCTTGTACTAAGATATCCCTCTGGATATGGTTTGCATCTGCTCTTCCGCAAACAGAAAAATTCCTGCATTTAGAATGAGAGAAGACGTGATTATTTCTACAGATGCCTCTTAGCTAAGCAGTCACATTACACTGGGCCTTTGCCTGAGGCACATCTGTCTCCTTAAAACTTTGGCTGACTGAACTTTCTTTTATCTACAGTTTATTTCTCTTCATTGTGTCTTCCAGTTGAAGAAGAAAACAGTGATCACCCTGGCTACTTGACAGATAATCTATCAAATTGGTGAAATATTTTAAATTTCTTTAACATTTGTATTGCATATACTCTGAAATCATGATTTGTATAAACAGAGTATTTCATCCATCCTCACCTAAGTTCACAAAGGGTGATGTATATATTATGCACTCATTGCAACATTTTGAATGCAAACTGACTAAAAGTTTCCAGTTCAGCTAAGGAAATTATTTGTATAGTTTCTGCTTTGTTTAGACCATTTTGTACATCCCACCCAAAATTCAAAATAAATTGTACCATCTTACCTGAAAAGATGATTAAAACTGTCTTTTTGGACAACTACTTCATTCTAAACAATTTTTCACTGAGAAATCTTTTCCCACTTTCCACCCAGCTGTATACTGAAGCCTTTTTATTTCTGATAAAGGTCAATTCCTTCACCACTTCACTGCTAGCTCTGTAAGTTGTTGATGGTCAATAAAGCCAGCAAGATACTAGAACTGTTCATCTATCTTTGACTGCAAAGCAGGTGATTTTTTTTCAGGTATCTGTCATCACAGTGAACACGCAACAGCACTTACTCAGACCTCAGTGTTGCCCCAGTTACACGCGTGCGGAAATGTATAGTCTGAGCAATCCTACTACACAAGTCTCACCACATAAAGACAGTATGGGGATAGGTCTCAAAGGGTCAGGGCTCCATTAATGACTGTGGCATACAGTCATTCTGCTGTCAGGAGGTGTCCTACAGCTGGAGCTTGTGGTGGTGTCCTAGGTACAAATCTAGTGTCACGCGTGACAACAGGCACACAGAATATTAATTGCATAGTTATTGTACTTTTTTGTTGGCCTGGTTTTTGAATTGCAAACCTGGAATTATACAAAAATCAGTTTATCATTCCATGCTGATAAGGATATATTTAACATTATTTATGTATTTTTGTGGTCTTACTGGAAAGCCCTCTGTAGTTCTCATGTAATTAAAAAGCAGCCACATGATTCTTGTGCCTAAGCAACTATGTTTTATTTTTTTAACCTTTGACCCTAGTCGTGCTCTTCATCTTTTAATGCTACTTTCCTCTGATCTTTCTCATGACACTGCTAATTAATTTTGTTAACTCACACTAACTATAAGGCTGCTTCTCCTTGACACAAACACTGCTGAAGGAACAGAGGAATTGATTTCTCTCATGGGGCTATAGGCACTTTCAGTAATTGTTCATCATCCATATCATTTCATGGAGGAAGAAAACTGGAGAAATTAAAACGTCCTTGTTTGTCCATTTTTAAGCACTAATGTATCTTTCAATAGCAGTATATGTTGTATGACAGAATGCATTCATGATGAACTTAATCTAAAGACCAATGGTATCCACTAGGATCTTTTCATTAGTTTAATTGCTCTTTGCTTCAATCATACTTTGAATCTCTTGGGTGCATCTAGGTTATTTTTCAGCATATTTTACAGTATGATCAGTCAGTGCTCAGACAAAAAGTAGGAGGTTTATACATCCTTTGGTTTATTAGTGTCATGAAACTCATATGCCTCTAAATGTCCCAGAGATACAAAAACTGTATTAATCACACTCACAGTTGACTGATTTTTGTATGTATTCCTGATTTAAACTCACTATCTTAAACAATCCTTCACAAATATAATGAAACAGAATAAATGTTCTGCCTTGTTGGTAAGCTGTTTGTGAAACTGTAACATCGCCAATCTGTCAAATAATCGCTTATATAACAGATAGCTGCTACCAACCTTGTCAGATGTCAGTAACTGTTATAAATGTGTGGCATTTAAGTTAGGCATCTGTTGCCTTGACTGAATGAAAAGCCATTCCCTCTAACATTGCAAACTGAAAAGGCAGAAATGTTTTGCTGTAGTTAAATTGCCTTGCTACTGACAGCTAGTCCTGACATTTAAGGCTGAACTAAAATAAGCCTAGAGGCATGCGTCAAAAATCACTGTCCACTGTGGGACCATTTCTGAGAAGAATGGGTACAGTATTCACCTTAGTCATATCTCAAAAGTTGTGCACTTTCTGTCACCAGGCAGGTGCTCAAAGCATGTGAGCATGCTGAAAGAAACACAGCTGGATTTGTGTGAGATGTCATGCCAGCTCTTTGCTCTTCCCAGGGAACTCAAACACCATAAGCACATCTAAGAGAACCTGCAACCTGGATCATACACGTTGCTTATTTTTCTCCTCTGGGACTTGTCCAGAAAGAACAAGTGTAGCTGTTTTAACACAACCTAGCAAAACCTTCCCCGCTTTCGATACTGTCTGTGCTGTGACTCCATCATTTATCAATATTTACAATATGTGTGCACTGATCACTTCTTTCAGCACTGCAATGAAGCTGGTTCTGGAATGATGATAAACAGATGTTCACTGGCCTGTGGCTACTAGAACATTTTTGGGCAACAAAGGAAGTGCTGCATCACTCTCAAATGATGCTAATGCAATTTTGATGACAGGGAATTTGTAGTGAAATGCTTTTCTTCAGTACAACAGTGCATTGAAATACAAGCAATAATGCCATATTTCTTGATTTTTTAAGAGAAGATTAACTTTCAATCAGTATACCCTTTAAATGTTATTTTCTCGGCACTCTCAGCCATTACATTCCTTGACTCTGCAAGGGAACTTGATTAAAAACACTTTGGAGAAGAATACACATTTCTGAATTCACAATTCTCCACTTAGTAAACTGCATAAAGAAAAACATTTCCAGTATCTTTGCTTGTACCTCTTTCATATGAAAAACAACTGCTCATTATTTTACTTACATGACTGTAAAATAGTGACTCTTCTTAGATCCAATGAAGTTTTTTCCATAAAAGCCTGAACCTGTCTTCTGAGAATAGTTATTCTTTCAGGTATCCAAATCAGCTTAAGAATGAAAGTCCAATTTTAAAACTGATTTTAGGCTGCCAAAACACAAATAGGTACCTAATCACTTTTATTCTATATGGCCTATAGTAAGAACTATGTCATTAAATATTAGTTAAGTGTTTGAAAGGTAAGTGTTTAATCAAATTTGGACATCTAGGCTCTCCCTGGGATTGACAGTGAAAGTAAATACCTCCAAAGGTTACATCGTCGTACCTGTTGAAGAACAGTCTGAATCAGTTCCTGGATATGTCTTTTCTTGAACAGCACGAGGAATTCTTGATGCACAAACTTCTAAAATAAGAGCTTAATTTTCTTCCTAATGTCTTCATGTCAAGATCTACTTCTGAAGAGCATGTTCAGGCACTCTCTGCTTCTCTAGGAATTCAAATACTTTTAAAAGTTTTCTATAAGGCAAATGAAATGTCTAGTTCTCATTGTGAGGTTCAATTACTCCCCAAGCACTTTGAAGTTTCAGGTGCTTTTCGAAATTATGTCTGTGGGGCAGATGTGTTCATGAAATTATTTTAGTAGTATTTGTTACAATCAGGTCTCTTCTAGAAGAAGTGAAATAGACCATGGACTAAGACCAATAGGTCCCCTGGAAGAACTAGAGCTACTCAGCTTTGAGTGCTGTCACATTGCTCTATGGCATGTAGGTTTGTCTGCAGGGGAAGGTGTAACTTAAGGAAATTTTGTCATTCTCTTTGGCCAAATCACATAAATTTCCTCCCAAATGAGTTTGTTAACAAACTTAGAATCCAAGAGAAGATGAAAAAAATAAAAGAGACATACCAGAGGAATCAGAAAATAAACAGTCTGCTGTTTATTGTGGGTCTAAATGACTTCAGAAAGATGACTTCATTTGTCTCTAAAATTCAAATGCTGCCTGTGTAAGACTTTATATTGTTCCATAGGAAGCATGTTTTACCACTGGATCAAGACACTTCTGTGTGCTGTAAAAAATGGTTTAAATTATGTAAGGTTACAATAAACAGCATAAGAAAAAAGGAAGACCATTTTCTTTTCAGTGTATATTTTTTTTTAACCCTGACAAGGTTTCCCTGCTGTAACATTTCTTTTTTTAAATTTTTTGAGCTCTGGCTTAAAGTTCATGTTAGTTTAGGAGGGGAAAAGGGGGAACATAAACGAAGCAGGAATTAATTTGGGACACCCATAACAGAGCTATCAGCATAGACTATGATTAATAGATGATTATGTAGACAAAGGAATGATCTGCAGCCTGTATAAGCTTCTGAGAGGATTGTCACATTCTCTAGCTTTATTAAGCTTGAGAAATCTTTTCTACCTCAAAGAGGAACAGAAGAATTGTCATTTAAACTACTTACAAGGTTAAATAATATTAGAATTTCCAACAGTATAGATCAAGTAACATTTAAGATTCCCCTAATTATATCACACTGCCCTTAACACAAAACTTGACAAGCCTACAGGAGAGACTGTTGAATGGATGGAGAGACCCTCCACAGTGAGAGCAACAAACTCAGTTCCTGTATTCTCCATGCTGCTTCTTTTTTCCTTGTGGCAATACTCCCAGGGAAAAGGGAGACTTGATGTTTTGCCTATCCCTTTCAGCTTCCTCGTCCTCATCATATCTTTCATCCTCGTCTTCATCTTCACCTTCGCTATGGTGAGGGCTGGAATGCTGAGAGACAGAAGGTGATGGTGGTACTGATGAAGGCCTGGGGTACCTGAAACCTTCCGTCTGGCAGGGAGAGAAGCAAGTTGTAGAATATTATCAAAGTGTTCCTCAATTGGGTGTATACAGCAATTTAAGGCTATCAACACTTCAAAGGAAACCAATGGTGGGATCTAAGCTAGACCTGCTCTGCACTCTAAAATTAAACTCTCTTGAACCCATATCTCCTCAGTCCTTCTCTGCCAGTGAGTACACACTTGTATGGCAGTAATCTTTAGCCTGTACCAAAAACAACATGCTGCCCTTCCAGCACTGGTTTTGCAAAATATTACTATCTTTATTGAGCTTTAAAACTGTCAACACAACACAAAATCCTTCTGTACTCTGTAGTCAGAATACACTATTGAAATTCAGAATTCAGTCTGAAGTTTTAAGAGAGTTTTCTAGTTATAATGTCAATATCTGCAAAAAAGAAAACCAAGCAAGGGGTTTTGGCCTGAGCCTCCTTTCTCCTTTTTATTAAAAAAAAAATGAGTTGCTCTCTGGAGGTGTCTAGAGGTTTGGTTTCAAATAACATTTCTTATCTTGGATCTGAGCAGCCTCCCTTCTCAAATTGGTGCTAATATGCACTATTCAAGAACTGTTTGAAGGTGTGCCTTTAAACTGACCCCCTTGCAGTTCCAGCCACAGCCTCCTCACATACCACATTTAGACAAAGGCAATACTTTGTCTCGCTTTTTCCTACAACATCTTTTCCCAGCTCCCCTTCTATTTGGTTTGTGCAGAACATCTCCATTTATCAGATGCAATATTAGAAGCTGCCACCCCTCTAACAGGAATTTCAAGGGCCAGTTCCTCATCTGGCGCTAAATGGTATAATCCCATCCAGGTCACTCTACATCACCTGAAGAACTGTTCTCGTATTGCACAATGGTACCCCTAGAGTTTGCATCTGATAGTACTACAACTCCTGACTGGAGTGAATAACTTGCTTGGGCTTCTTGAGCTTATGAGCTTCTACTTCCCTTCAGTTACAAAAAAACCCTTCCTCTCTTCTCTCTCTCTCCCCGCTCTCCTTCTTTTTCTCTCTCTCTCTCTGTGAAATAGCTAAAAGGCAGATTAACTCATCTCCAAAAGCAGACTTTACCTTGGGTGGAGCACTTGGTTCCATCTCAAATTTATCTGGGAATGTTCTGCTGAGGGCCAAGTGTCTGGCATGCATATAATACTGCAACATAAAAGAGAGGCCTTTACAAGTCAAGGAAGTCTTGGGTAAACTTAAGCAGGAAAAGAAGGAACATAAAATAAGTATCTTCTAAAAGATGATGCTGAACAAAGCCTAAACATGTTTTCAGCTAAGGAAAATCCGGCTGATATGACTAATTATAATGAACGTATTGCTGTGAAGTAGTGAGCCGCTCATGTTAGATTCACACTGAAGAAGAGTCTGGAACAGAAGCTGAATAAAGTTTCTGTAAGACTAAGATGTATCAAGACAGAAACCAGCCCTTATCTCTGTCAGTGTAGTTTTTATTGAGTGATAGGTATTCTTTATCCTTCAAGGTAGAACTGGCTCTTTCTCAACCAGGAAAATTTACACATTTAAGTGTGTATACACATAAACTTTGGACTCATCCTTGCATAGGAAGCATGTATAACAGTTACAGAGAACTAACATTTATGAGTTTACTGAGGCCTAGTATTTAAGAATTTGGCAAAAATGTTTATGGATCCATTATATTCATGTCTCCATCACATGCATGGAAAAAATAGCTTGTTTTGTTACGGGTTTTATGTTGTGTTGGAAACCATACAAACAGTAAGGTTCTCACACAGATATCAGAGCAGGCCAAGGTCCAGAATATGTACAAACTGATATACATACATCCACTTCTTTGCTCCTGTGGACTGCTTCACTACTGTTCTCTTACTAGGTGGTACTGCAGTGCTTTCTACGTCAAATTAAAACCACTATTTTGCCTTTAAGGCACAGGGGTAGTTTAGGAGTGTGTAGGAGCCACAAGGCCCAGCAGCAATTTAAGAAGAATAGGTAGGAGTTTTGAAAGAGTACAGCTGACTTTGGAGCACAAATCCTACTTAGTGTAGTGTTGTCAAAGACACAAAATTTTTACATTGTCTTTAGCACCAGGAGTACAGAGACCTCAGTGTGACTGCCTTCTGCTCTAACCTGTTCAGTTAAGTCATGTCTCTCCCTACCACTGGAGATTGGAAGCATTACACTTGAAATGTAAAGGCAGGCTTTGCCTTTAGCACTTTTGAGAGGTGTTTTTCAGAACAGGGATGTCTTGTAGCATGATGCTGAAGACTACTAGTTAGACCTACATGTCTGAAATTTTTAATACCTCTATTACTTATTTTCACACACCCTGCCTAGGTATCTCCAGTCCAACAGATCTGAGAGCCTCTCCGTTCGGTTTCTTTGAATGATCCTCTGGCGACGGGACTGCTGACAAAATCCATACAGAAACTGAGTCAGCTGGTTGCATGATTCATCAGGTGAGCGGTACCTCCTGTCAACTATGTAGATACCTGAAGGACACAAAAAAGGCGAAGATGAGTAGAACTGAAAATGGTATCTGAACTCTTAAGTTTCCATGATACCTTCCGTTACACAGTCTTACAAACATTACACATATTATACGTTCTTTCTAATGTTAGAAGGCAGTAGAATTTAGAAGTGTGGATGGTCAGAAACAGCCTGCAGGAGAGAGGCTGTGTTTTCTGTAGAAATACAAGTGTTTCCATAGAGATAGTTAACTCACATACGTTAGCTGATATACAATTCTGACAGAGAGAGGGCCAAGGTAAACTGTCTCTATGCAGTTTGTCAAGATCTGTATTTTATTCTTGCCACCTTCCTTACAGCAGGGTGTTGGGAAGAAGAGGGTACTAGACTTCAGCTGTCTTAACGGACAAGACAGATGCACAACCACCTTAACTGAAGTGCCTGGTGTCCCCTAGGAATGTACAGTAAGTTATGTCAATGCTCACATCTGTGTTTTGGCAGAGAAGAGCAAGTGACCTTTGCTCTTGGTCTTTGACCTTTGTGAAGGCTCTCAAACACACGTCTAACCAGGCAGGCATAGCTATATTTTGCAACTGGCTCTACCCCGGCCCCTAGGTCAGGGCATAGTTGGTACTAGCCCAGAGCTGTCATTGCCTGATCATGCAGACAAGCCAAGGTACTTAGAAACAGGCCTCCGTATGGGCACACTTTCAGTATTACCTTGACACACCAGGAGTTTGCTACCCTCCTCCTCAACACACTCCAATCATAAACCATTTCTAAACCTTTGTAGGCAGATTCTTATTTGTAAGTAGGTTTCTTTTATTTTCACATGTTTATTTTTCACTGCACATGATAATTTACTCCTTGTTTGGTGTGGGCAAGTTTCACTGCCTCGAGGTCCCAGTGTATCCTTCTTGGACTATGCAAAGAAAAGCAGATTTTCACTGCTTCTTTTGAAGGGTTCAAAATGTTACAGTGCAACCAGAGGTATTAAAGGGAAGTTCTGGGAGGCTCTAGCGTAGTATAAGTGCTGAGGTTGGAAGGATAAAGCAGACAAAAGGTTAAAGGGAGACAAAAGATAGAAAAAGTGGAAAGGTTTTGGATAAATGTGAAAGCTTGAATGGCTTGTTCAACATAATGACATATTCAGAGCTCTGAATATGTCAAAGATAGCTCTCCGCCCACAGCAAGTACGCAGAGCAGGGGCACCACCTGTGGCTCGTGTAGTGGGACGCTGAAGTTTTGCTGGGTGCAGAAGCCTCACAAGGCGGCCTTAGGAGCCCAGCGAGCAGGCAGGGTTCCTCTGAGAAGGAGAGAAGAACTAGAGACCAGGTGCTGCTGCGGTGGGTGTGGGAGGCTGTGTGTCAGGACACAGGAACTCTGCCCCTCCTCGCTTGTGAGTCCTACCTATCTATTGGCAGTCTGTGACCACTGTTTTTGCCATGGTCTCCACCAGGCAGAGAGCTTGCCCCAAAAAGATGGTGGCAACCCAAACAGAGGGCCTGTTCCGAACTGTGGCTACACAGGTCTCTGGCTGCAGGGAGTGCCAGAGCCTGCTGCTGCCAGGGGAGGGCGGCAGACAGTCCACTTGTGTGAGGTGCAAGATGGTGGAAGATCTGCTCACCATGGTGGCTGAGCTGAAAGATGAGGTGGAGAGACTGAGGGCCATCAGGGACTGTGAGCAGGAGATCGACAGGTGGAGTAACTCCCTGGTGTGCCAGAGAGAAAGGCACCAGGGAGATACCCCACAATTGGGGGAGGACCCCCTGCCCTGTTGGGCAGAGGAAGGGGAACTGAGGGATGGGGAGGGTTGGGAGAGGGTCCCTGCTCAGCGTCGTGGGCAACCCCCCCCTCTGCCTGTCCTGTGTCCCCGGGTCCCCCTGAGCAATAGGTTTGCAGCCTTGGACATTGAAGGGGAGGTAGGTGGGGAGGCGCGGGAAGGTTCCCCTGAGAGGTTTCCAAGGGCGAGGCAGTCGACTCTGCGCATCCAGACTGCCTCTGCCAGGAAAGGAAGAAGGGTGCTTGTAGTAGGCAACTCCATTCTCAGAGGAACGGAGGGGCCCATTTGTAGACCGGACCCGAGCCGTAGGGAAGTGTGCTGCCTCCCTGGGGCCCGGGTCAGGGATATAACTAGAAAACTCCCGGATCTGGTTCACCCCACTGATTACTACCCGTTACTCATAGTTCAGGTGGGCAGTGATGAAATTGCGCAGAGGAGCCTGAGAACTATGAAAAGAGATTTCAGGGGTTTAGGGCGGATAGTTCAAGGAGCGGGTGCGCAAGTGGTGTTCTGTTCTACACCTTCCGGGGAGGTGCAGGACATGGGGTGGGCTGGGAAAACACAAGTCATGAATAATTGGCTGAGGGGCTGGTGTCAAGACAGGAACTTTGGGTTCTTTGACCATGGGGCGGTTTACTCAGCCCCTGGCCTGTTGTCGAGGGATGGAACTCATCTGTCTCATAGGGGGAAACGAATCCTAGTGCAGGAGCTCATTGAGAGAGCTTTAAACTAGATTGGAAGGGGGATGGGGCTGTAACTGGGCTTGCACCAGTGGGGCAGCACTCTAATGTTGATAAGGACCGGGGGTCCTCCCACCCTCCTAGGGTGAAACCGGCGTGCTCAGCTCGCTCCCTGAAATGCCTGTACACAAATGCGTGCAGCATGGGGAATAAGCAGGAGGAGTTAGAAATCCGTGTTCTGTCAGGAGATTATGACCTGGTGGCAATTACAGAGACATGGTGGGACAGCTCACATGACTGGAATGTAGTCATGGGTGGCTATACCCTTCTCAGGAAAGAGAGGCCAGCAAGGTGAGGGGGGGAATTTGCTCTTTATGTGAAAGAACAACTTCAATGTATTGAGTACTGTCCAGGGGTGGGTGACGAGCGAGTTGAGAGTTTGTGGGTGAGAATTAAGGGACAGGCTGGCATGGGTGATACTGTTGTGGGTGTCTATTACAGGCCACCGGATCAGGATGAGGAAGTCAATGAGGCCTTCTACAGGCAGCTGATAGCAGCCTCGCAATTACAGGCCCTGGTTATCATGGGGGGTTTTAACTACCCTGATGTTTTCTGTAAGGCCTACTCAGCCAGCCATCCGCAGTCCAGGAGGTTTCTCCAGTGCACTGATGATAACTTCCTGATACAAATGGTGGACGAGCTGACTAGGAGAGGAGCGCTGCTAGATCTTATTCTCATGAATAAGGAGGGTCTGGTTGAAGGGGTGAAGGTTGAGGGCAGCCTTGGTTGCAGTGACCATGAGGTGGTGGAGTTCAGGATCTCATGTGGCCATAACAGAATACTGAGCAGAATAGCAACGCTGGACTTCAGTAGGGCCAACTTTGGCCTTTTCAAGCAATTGCTAGGGGAAATCCCATGGGACAGGGTACTTGAAGGTAAAGGGGCCCAAAATAGTTGGTTAGCGTTCAAGGATTGCTTCTTCCAAGCTCAAGATCGGAGCATCCCAACAGGTAGGAACTCGAGAAAGGGTGCCAGGAGACCTGCATGGTTAAACAGGGTTCTGCTGGGCAAACTCAAGTGTAAAAGGAGGGTCTACAGACAATGGAAGGAGGGGCTGGCCACTTGTGAGGAATATAAGAATGTTGTCAGAGAGTGTAGGGAAGCAACTGGGAAAGCTAAGGCCTCCTTAGAATTAAACCTTGCTAGAGGGGTCAAGGACAACAGAAAGGGCTTCTTCAAATACATTGCAGATAAGGCTAACACCAGAGGCAATGTAGGCCCACTGATCAATGAGGTGGGTGCTCTGGTAACAGAAGAAAAAGAGAAGGCAGAGTTACTGAATGCCTTCTTTGTCTCTGTCTATACTGCTGGAGGCTTTCCTGAGGAGCCCTGTACCCCTGAAACCCCAGAGGAAGTCAGGATAAAGGAGGAGTTTGCCTTGGTAGATGAAGACAGGGTTAAGGACCGGTTAAGTAATCTAGACACCCATAAATCCATGAGTCCTGATGGGATGCACCCGCGGGTGCTGGGGGAGATGGCAGAAGTCATTGCTAGACCACTCTCCTTCATCTTTGGCAAGTCGTGGGAAACGGGGGAGATGCCTGAGGACTGGAGGAAAGCGAATGTCACACCAGTCTTCAAAAAGGGCAAGAAGGAGGACCTGGGTAACTATAGACCAGTCAGCCTCACCTCCATCCCTGGAAAGGTGACGGAACAACTTATTTTTGATGCTCTCTCTAGGCATATCAGGGATAAGAAGGTCATTAGAGGCAGTCAACATGGCTTCACCAAGGAGAAGTCATGCTTGACCAACCTGGTAGCCTTTTATGAGGACATTACCAGATGGATAGAAGATGGCAAAGCAGTAGATGTGGTGTATCTTGATTTCAGAAAAGCATTCGACACCGTCTCCCACAGTATCCTCACAGCTAAACTAAGGAAGTGTGATCTGGATGATCAGGTAGTGAGATGGATTGTGAACAGGCTGGAGAAAAGAAGCCAGAGAATTGTGGTGAATGGGATGGAGTCTAGCTGGAGGCCTGTATCTAGTGGAGTCCCCCAGGGTTCGGTATTGGGACCAGTGCTATTCAATATATTCATCAACGACTTGGATGAGGGAACAGAGTGCACCCTCAGCAAGTTTGCTGATGATACGAAACTGGGAGGAGTCGCTAACACGCCAGAAGGCTGTGCTTCCATTCAGCGAGACCTAGACAGGCTGGAGATTTGGGCAGGGAAAAATTTAATGCAATTTAACAAGAGCAAGTGTAG
>WKFP01014815.1:353348-394979 GCA_011057875.1 Pterocles orientalis
TCCTCCCCCTCTACTCTGCCCTGGTGAGACCTCATCTGGAATATTGTGTCCAGTTCTGGGCCCCTCAGTTCAAGAGGGGCAGGGAACTGCTGGAGAGAGTCCAGCGCAGAGCCACGAAGATGATGAAGGGAATGGAGCATCTCCCTTATGAGGAAAGGCTGAGGGAGCTGGGTCTCTTCAGCTTGGAAAAGAGGAGACTGAGAGGTGACCTAATCAATGTTTATAAATATGTGAAGGGTGAGTGTCAGGAGGATGGAGCCAGGCTCTTCTCTGGGACATCCAGTGATAGGACAAGGGGCAATGGGTTCAAGCTGGAACACAGGAGGTTCCACTTGAACATGAGAAAAAACTTCTCTGTGGTGAGGGTGACAGAGCACTGGAACAGGCTGCCCAGAGAGGTTGTGGAGTCTCCTTCTCTGGCGACATTCAAAGCCCGCCTGGATGCGTTCCTGTGTGATCTGATCTAGGTGTTCCTGCTCCAGCAGGGGGATTGGACTAGATGATCTTTCGAGGTCCCTCCCAATCTCTAACATTCTGTGATTCTGTAATATATTCCCCCAATGAACTCCATTGCTCTAGTGAAAGCACAAAAATTGAGGAGCAACAGTGTCTTTGCTGTGCTTTTTGCTTTCCTATCTCAGAGGAGGTATTTTGACATGGTATTAAAGATTTTACCGTAAGCCGCTGGGTCAGCAACGTGTTCCTGCATGAAACAGCCAAATCCAGACAGGTTGGTGGTTACACTGGGAATGCCCATCACAGTACATTCAGCTGCCAAAAGAAACAGACAAAAAGTGTTTCAGGGCAATATACTTTGAATGTATGAATATACTTGAGAGAAAAAGAAACAGGCAGACAGAAGCTCCCATAGCACTAGAACTGCTCTGAAAATGTCAAGTGAAAACTATTATGCTTTGTTGTGGATTTGGAGAGAAAGAAATAAAGAAAAATAAATTTTAAAGAGAAAATTTCACACTGCTTTTGTGAACATACGTTTGTGTTCCCCAGCAGCTAAACTGAAAATTTTCTGGGAGTCCGATGTTGAAACAGAGAATCCAAATATATGGTCTGGACTGTTTGTCTGGATTTCAAACTGAAGCCTGTTGTACACATATGTTCATTAGTTGTTTACAACTAGTTACAGAACTGAATCTCTTAACTACAGGAGCATGTTAAACTTGGTATTTTGATACTCATTGCTTGTCAACTGTTCCCTACAGCAAGAAAAAAATCCCAACAAACCCCATCATAACTCAGGACTGCATTCAAAGTAGTTGTGGAGATAGTTTTATAAAATTAGAAAATGAATGCATCTTTTGCAGTTATTTCTATCATCACTGTGAGGGTAACTGTTTAGTCAGTCTTAAAGAGTTTTTGCCAATGAACTTAAGCCTAACGTAAGACAGCATGCAGATAAAGTACATACTCTAGTCTTTGAAATGCTGAAAGCCACCTACATGGCCTTCATTCATATGACAATAAAACTGGTGCCTATAACATAAAACTAAAAATCTACCTTAAAAAATAAATTTTTGTTTCTGGGAGAATTAAATGGGTGTCAACAAAGAATCACTTTCGCATCAGTAAAGGAAACTACACTTTTAATTATTGTAAATCACACCTTTCCTCAAAACTGCTAAGTACCAGTCTAACATTTCTGTCCAGGTTCACTTCAAAATCATCCCTGGCTGTCACACTTTCTTTATACCTTATCTGAGGTTAGAACAGGGAGAGACAATGCAGGAATGCAAGATGGTTGTCTTAGAATTGAATAACTCTCTTGGAGAGAAGTAGCTCTGGAGACTGACTAAACTTGCGAAATTCCTATTCTGATTCATTGGCTTACAACAAATACTCTTCAGAGGTGCACCCCAACTTTCAGATGTGTTTCAAGACTACAGAAGGTATATAAAAACCCCAGGCACCTAGGCTTTGATATTCATAGATATTTGAGTTCATAGTTTGCACTGATTTCATCAGATGTTAAGTGGTTTTTGTAAATCTGGGCCAAATTGTTTAAGTGAGAAACTATATGTTCTCTGTATCTTTAGAAATTTACATTTAATTCAGTGAGATTCTCTACCACTGCATGTATTTGTGGTAAATATCTCAGATATAGTGTTACATAATTCTATCAAACTTAAACGTTATCTTGCATTAAATCCACTGAAGTATGTCAGGTGGTAGCACGAGGTTTCTTGCCCTACTGTTTTTAATATGTACGTTCCTCTAAGTCTTCTTTTAAAATCCTTGAATAAAGTTAAGAATTAAGTTTAAAAATTCTTTTTTGTTCTAAAGTCACAGAAAATCAAAAGATTACACGTTAGTATGGGAAAGGGTTCAGCGCAGGGACAAATGTGAGTAGTTGTCAGTCAGTAGATGCCATTTTATAGCACCTGGCCCCCAAATTTTGCCAGCAATAAGACCTTTGCACTGCAGAAGAAACAGAGCCAAAAGAGTTTTTTCAGCACTCTGGAAGAAACTGGCTTCAAAGCTGTTCTGCATCAACAGAATGGGTATTCATCTATTGATACTAGTTAAACGTACAGATTGCCTACCTGGAGTGTAACCCCAGGGTTCATAGTACGATGGAAATACACCAAGGTGGCAGCCTCTAACAAACTCCTCATAGTCCAAAGGCAGTAACGGACTTGTCGAAGAAAGAAACTCTGGATGTAGGATTACCTGGATATTCAAAACTTGCATTAGAGGTGAAAGAAAACCATCATCAATACATTTTAATTATCAATAAGCTTAAGCAACTTCTTCACTCCAGTCTTTTCCTAAGTATTTGAACAACACCTCCTTTGCCCATCTGTTATCTAATTCACTTCTCACACTAAAAGACTGCCTGTGTGCAGTCTTGTCCTGGAAACGGTACTGATAATGAACCCTTTTTCTGGGCAGGTCTTCATCTTTGTCCTTGTGGATCAAGGAAGACCTCGTGCACTGAGAATTATGTCTGAGGCTGTGACATTCAGCAATACTAAATGGGTTCTCTTGGTTTCTTGTACTGAGGTGCAGAGTATTGGGATGTCTTGTTCTAGAGGAGGCCTCAGGAGGATACAGCACTTCTGAGCTTCACAGCATTGAACTGAAATATAGGAATGCTTATGGTACTCAGTGGATCTCTGAAGAAGTGAAAGAATTTTGAAACCAGACATATCGTAGTCCCATCATCACAATCCTGTACCTAGGCTAATTAATCTTGCTGAGAGACAAAGCTTATTAACTTAGGCTAATGTCCCACTTTCAAGACCCAAGCTAATTTACCTGCATGACTCTGCAGGGCTTGGGGTCACTGCCCTGTATTCCACTGCTAAGTAGAGAAGTGCCTTGTATGTATTGTCCAGTCAGCTTCGGGAGGAAGAAGTGTGAGGGAAGGATTTAACCTTCTCTGGGGTTTTGCTCCACACATAAACATACTGCAGCTGTTATTTCAAGTCAAGGATATGCTTTTATCCTTTTTTAACAACATAGTCATGCTACCCAGTTGAGTAAATCAACATATGAATGTATTCAACCAGTAAATGGGCTGTAAACTCATTATGCAAGCTTATTTGATCCCAGTAAATAAGATTTTCCATTGGCATTGTGAAGCAATTTTTCACATGCCAACTGTGTCTGCATTGGTATGTCATACAACTCTCAAAATGACCTTCCATTAGAAGTTTACAGAATTTTTGTCAATGACATTAAGCCTGTTCATGCAGCAGGTAACTTTCCAGTTTTGTACAAACTTGACATATACCTAGCCAATCAAGTTTGCTGAGAAGCAGGAAGAGGTGTCTGCAGTGTTATATGTTATGTCCTTTTTAATGACTTCAAGCAACTAGTTCTGAGGAATTTTTCACTACATTTCTATACAGTGCATCCTTCCACCCTACTTTTGTTACATCTAGTATATTACTACCATACTATGCTCTCGGAGCTCACTGGAGACACACATTTAGCTGAGAATATGCTAAGCCAGGAAGAAGCAACTAGGAAGCTGAAGAAATGTTTACTCAGTTATTGTCATGAATTTAAAAGCAAAAACACTGAGAACAAGTGATATGAAATTGTCAGAGATACTATGGAGCTGACTTTCAAAACAAAAAGTTTGGAAGTGGAAGAATTTGCAGTTTTAGGTTCTACTTTGAATAGACAAATGATGAGATAGTCATAGTTAACAAGGAGAATGGTAGAGATTGCCAGATCAAAAATACTTTGACAGACTTGTGAAAGTGGGAGCTCATAATTTCTGTGGTCTGGCAAGACAGACAGGGAAGTAAAGGAAGGATTTATTTACACACATTTGGCTTCAACAGCTGATGTAAACACGAGTACAGCACGGACAAGAAGTATTTCTGCTCAGGATTAAAGCCCTGGTTGCCTTCTACAGCAAATGCTGAGTGTCAGGCTGCTGTTCTTAAGAGATTAACTCCAGAAATGTCTGCGTCCAAACTCTGGACCTCCAGTTTTAAGCAAATGAATCTATTACAGAGTCTTACATCTGGGTGCAAACAACCTGTGGCACTTTCTGGATGTCAGGAGTAGTAGCCCCTCATTCAGTATAGCAGGCAGCAATCAAAACAATTTCCTAATATCAGATTTCTAACTTGAAATTAACTTGTTTAAACAGCAACTGAGGATATCTGTGAACTGACTAGTTGTTATTCCTGGAAGGGAAGGAAGAGGGAAGAAGTACTCTATTAGTATGATACTGCCTACTAAGAATTTGACTGCGCTCTCCATGCTAATGATCCAGACTGAGACTGTTTAAAGGAATTTGATTTTATATCTAAAATGAAAATTATAGAATGTACCTTTACTCTGTCTGTCCGGTTATTGAAAAGGCCAATGCGTCGGATGGTATTGAGGATTGGATCATTCCCATCATCAATCATGTTGTGAGTGGTCACTGGAGGTAGACAGTGTCGCTAAAGAGAGGAAAGGCAACCCATAAGCTGGACAAAACTGCTGGCAAAGAGTCCTGTTACCGTATTCTAAGGTTAGTGGAAGACAGTGGGGGATTTTTTCACTGATGTGGATAGGTTTTTATCCTTTCATTTTAAGGTAAGAAAGTTATGATCATATAATGCTGTCTTCTATATAACTAAGGCCACAAATGAGATCATAAAATCTGTCACAGGACTTGTTTCATTATCTCAAAATAAATGTATTTGTACTAACTTTTAGAAAAGCCTACCATTTAATTTGTAAAAGTTTTCAGTCAATATGTCTCTTTAAGAGACTGATTTTACATATTTAATAAAAATGGAAGAATCCAGGCTTCAGGAACAATGCAAAGTTCACACTTAGTGCTGAAGAAAAGAATTAGGAATTTTAGTGTCCTGCATGTCACTGGATCCATGGATTCCCAAAAAGAATTAGTCTGAGCCACACTCTCATTAGAAATGACTCCAACTTATATTTAAATGCTAGCAATGAGAAGTATATTTGCTGAAAACTTTTTCAATGTATGCGTATCACTGTATGTCATACACAATCCTTGTACATAGTCATGTTTATTATCATTTATACTAGATGTTTGTGTAAATAATACATTTTCTGACCTGAGTTGAAAAGATGGCTCTTTTCATAATGGTTATATCATCTCGGTCAAGAATCTTGTTCAAGTCTGGAATTTCTCCTCTGCAGAGGCAACACAGAGCCTATTTTACCAAATGACTTATTACCAGTTGTATAAAGAAAATGAAGAAATGGCAAACAAGGTCTGATCTGAAGTCTGCTGACATCAACATGAATCTTTCCTTTTTTTTCATGGTCTTTCTCTATTCTTTACATTTTGTTCTCCCATACATTTGCTGACCTTCCAATTAGGTTCCAAAAAAACCTAAGGAATTCTTTTTTTTGCTGTTTTTCAGACACATTTTGTTTTTTGCTGAAGTTCCAGTCATCTCATCTGTGCTTTGGGTCATTTACTTCCAACTGTCTTTTGAAAGAATATGACTAAGCCACTACTTACTGCTTTGCCTCTGGTGCTTTTTTAAGCTGAGTTAGCTTATTTTTGACAGTGAGTATGCCTTTGTGTTACTTAGACATCCCCCACGTCTCTTAAGACTCTTTCCACAATGGGGTGCTAGTATCTTTAATTTTTTTCTCTGTGATTTGTCCATTGAACAAGAAACCTGTATATGGAACAGAGGGTCCCATATCTTTCACTGTGCCCTTCCTACGGATGTCAAAATTTCTTACATGAAGAGTAGAAGCACCAAAACACCACAGGTAAGCCAGCTGAATATGTGGCTCTACAAGGCAGAGCAAAGTTACATTACACTCACTTTAGCAGGGCATTGTAGAGTTTCTTTCCAAACTTTTCTTTCACAGATTGTGCAGTGTCCCTAGGAAAATAAATAAATACGAGTATAAAACAGGACAATCCAGGACAACGAAAGAATAAAAAATATTCCTGCTGTTGGAAATTAAATTGTGCTTTCATGTATACTGATGGAAACAAGAATGCAGAAGCAGAGAGAGGTCTGTTTCTCAGAGCTCTTTTATCCAGGCAGCAGCCAGACTGATGGATTTCAACAAAACTGAGGATTTGATCTGCATCTAAAGATGAATGCACTGTGAAAGCCAGAAGTAGACCTCACTAGTGATTACTTCTAATATTTTGCTCTGATCAGTAGACCACACTTTCATCGCAGGTGTGAAAAAGAAAGCATATATATGACTTCATGTAGAGAAACATGATTATTAACATTGGACACTGGCTGAGAGACTCCAATTTAACTTAACCTAGTAGAAAGACGTAAGATATAAGAGTTAAACAAATAGGAATTTTAAGCAAGCTTCTCCCTTCACTTTCTGCCCTACTTCCTAATTCAAAGTCTTTTGAAAACAAGTGTTAGACTAAAAGGCAGTTTGCCATAAATTAGCTTGCAAATCTAAAAACTTCCTGGAAAGCTCAGGCCAGGTTTTAAGCTAATAATAAAGCCCGTGACAGACAAATGTTATATTGTAGAAAGAAAGAACTCCAGTGAACAACTATTCTAAATGCAAAGAGCCACTTATATTATCCTGCTCTTGGCTGAAATAACTTGAAAGTACACCTGTAAGTGCTGTTGTCAAAATACCACATGCACTCTCAATTTGAGTAAAACACCCACTTAATGGTACTTTTCCTGCCTTTCTGATTTCTAAGAATTATACTTTGGGCTAAGACAAAACCTGTTAAGTGAAATCCTAAACTTTACCAAGCTGAGAATTCACACATCTGTTTTTAGTTGCTCTCTTCCAACTCACATAGACACAGTAGTGGAAGAGTTAATCTTGGATGAGTTGTAAAGCAACTAAATGTCAAACCAAATTGATCCAAATCCCAGCAAGCTGGTCCTCTCATTACTATTTTTTCATAGGCTCATGCCATAAAAAATATCCAAAACTTAACCCAGATAGGATAGACTGCTTTTTCAGAAGCAGAGGAAACAAGGAATATCCCAGATCAGCCATTGTCTATTCCTTTATAAGTGCCAACCTCTTCTTGTATTTAACTTCTGTGGCATCCTTAAAATCATCTAATATTAAGTAATACTGATACAAGGTGGTTTTATCCAGGAGCTCCAGATTACGACCATGATAATGCTGCATATGGTGGTGCAGAAAGTCTCTTTCTTTTCACAGCACACAGCAGGAAGAATAGCTGAAAGCAGCATTTTTGCATTATTTCAAATCTTTAGGTTTAGCCTTTCTGTTACTATTGTGCCTGCATTACTGAGTACCAGAGAAATAACCATGTAGTAGAGATACAACAGGGAAAAACCTCCACATATTTAATTTAAACTTTCCTAAGTGCCATATATTATTTATTTAATATGTACCTGTTGTATTATATTCAAATGTGTTGCAAGCATGGCTGTTTCTCACTGCACACACATTATTTTCCTACAGTTTTTGCATACAGAGCTCTCAGTAAAAACTCTGGCTATATTACCCTGCTTTAGCTATCTACAGTTTATGCTAGTTGCACAGACCCTCCACACATTTGCAGAGGCTGACAGCCCATTTCAGAGGATGATTCCCTTCACTCATCTTAGAAACCTCCTTAAGTGATATAGGATGAAATATCATTTGGAATGAACCATCACTCTCCAGCAGCAGTGAAGGCAGCTCAGACGCATTACTTTTAGGAAGCCAGAGTTGGATGATTAATTCCAACCTCTATATTTGTAGTACCTGTTTCAAAGTGGTAACTAGGTAGAGTGTTTCCTGCAAGTCCCAAGAAGTTGCTGTATGATGCCTCCAGAGAAAATCTAGAGAGTAGACAGATTTCTCATATCTGTCTTCCCAGGTACGGCAAAAGCTAAATTATTTCAATGATCCTTGTTGAGCTATTTCTATCACTTTTTTTGTGCAGGCTTAGCAGCCATTAATCAAAGACTTCAACTTGATTACTGATATCCAGAAACTGAGCCAGAGATCACATGCTGGAGGCAGTTAATGAGATAACATGAAAAATAATATCTTTTTCTTACATAGTGCCTTTCATCTGCAGATCTCTAAGTCATTTAGATTTCTATCATTTTATAAATATAGAACTGGCATCAGAAAGAGGTTAAGTACAGTGAGACAGGCATAAAAGCAGAAGCTAGGTCTTGTGGGTTTTAGTCCCTTAGCTTTAAGACCAGCTTCCTTACTTCTTCAGCAGAGTTTAACTGCTCTAGCCACCTGATAAGGTGTACATTTTCATTTCCCTGCTTAGATAATTAATTCATAAATATGTTGAGTGAAATGGCATTTTTCACTTTAAAAAAAATTAATCCTTGATAATCCACTACTGATTTTATTTATGAATTTGAACCTTCAGTTTTGCTATGCCTCCCAGTTTAGAAGTACCTCACGTGTCTTTTCCTATGTAGAATCACATAACAGTTAAAGTGAGGTGAAGGTTATGTCCTGCTTTGCTTTTTTTGTTCGGGAAGTTGTAAAATGAAAACTGTTAAACTGAGAACAGCTCTGACAATTTCCTGTTTATAACTGTTTCACTGCTTGGATATGGCCATTGCTTATGGTATGCTACATAGAAAGTTACACACAATTCTTATGAACTGCTTTTCTGATGGATTAGACAGTATAATTTCCATATTTCTAAATAAAGGAGGATGTGTAATTAATTTCTTTTTCTCACTGGTGGTGGAGGAATTCACTCTAAATTAGCAGGTGGTACTTATTTTATGGACGCTCAATGGCATGTCCAAAGGGAATATTAGAAACAGTCAGAAGATACCCAGAACACTGGGTTTTCTAGAACCTTTGACTTTGTCACTGCAAAACAAGTACTATTTACTAACTTGCTACAAAGAATGGCATGGCAAGTCTCCTAAAAATAACCTAGAAGAAAAAGAAAAGATAAATATTTGCTCTTATTTATCATTCCCATCTCTTTCACAGACACTAATGCATTCTAGTTACCCACAGTCCTCAATTTCAGCAGAGCAAAAAGAAAGAACACTGTTCTTCGTCAGAAGCCTTTGCATATCTTCTCAATTCACCGTACAAGGCCCTCAGTGAGAATGAAAATTACCAGAGTTGTTTCCGGACTGCTTGTCCTTTCAGGGTTTCCACATTGAAATTGTTTGTCTTTGCTGGCATGATGAAGAACACAACAACTGTAACATCAGTCTTATGAACCTACATGGATACAAGATAAAGAGAAAAAAAAAAACCTCACTACAAAATATCAGAGCCAACTTTTAACAATAAGAATTAGTCACAGTAAAAGCCAATGCACTTTGGTTGTCTAGGAAGGCTCTGATCTTATAACTCTCCCTTTCACTACAAAGTTATTTTCAAGTCAGAGATACAGCTGAGGATAGATAAAGGCAAATAGATGTCACCTGATTCCAATTTAGGCAACAGAGATCTTCTTGACTTCTCATGATTTAGAGGCCATGGCTTAGGATTTAGCGAGCAATTAGCTTACCACCTGGGGAATGCCCAGGCATGGGGCAAGGCATCCCCTACAGCAGCAAGCAGAACTGCCTTCTATGACAACAGTGGGTCAGGGATAAGGGCAGAAAGAGGCATGATAGCAACAACCATCTACCTGAACCCCTGGCAAGGAACCTGCATGACACACAAAAAGCTGCAAGTAATTTCTTGCTCATCTTTCACATCCAGCTACTGCAAAAGCAAAAAAGTATTTGCTGTAAAATCTGACTCCTTGCTTATAGATGGTTTCACTTGCTGGTTTCTCTGGTGTGCTAACAAAATTAAGAATACCAGGTCCCTGAGGGATTCCTCACACAGAGCAGAATGAGGTTGTACTCCTGCCAGTAACTATTTAAAGAAAAGCTAAGGGTGAACTCTGTTCAGAGCTGCAAAAATTAAATTATTTCGAATTGCCTCCATTCTAAACTTAAGACACACAAACATGCTATTAGCATACCTTCCCTCAGATGGAGGTACAGGGAAATGAATAGTATAAAATAACCTGTGGGAGTCATCCCACAGTCATTTTAAGGTTTTTCCCTTCCCTCTCTTCAAGGCAGGTTCAAAGTCCATCATGCTATGATCTCAATGTGTATTAACAATCTGTCCCAACATTCATATTTATTACCAAAATGTTAGTATAGTTTTCAAGTAGCAAAGGAAAAGGACTCTGTAGAATAAAATGATTCCATCCAATGCTGTCTTAGGTTCAGGCACACCACTGGAACTTCTTTAAGAAGCACCATCATTCCCAGATTCACATGTAGTACAGGTATTCTGCTGTTCCCAATGGAATTACCTCTTGAAACAATTACAGAGCAAGTGTTCTTTGAACAGCTAATCAAGTGCTGGCATGCATGTTGGAGCAGTAATGCAATAAAGTCAGCCTCAGCTTATGGGAGAAGTGCCAGTACACTGTTCTAGAGAGCTTTGGAGAACTAGCCTTAGTTTCTTTTGACTTTCCACAAGCTTAGCTTGTCATTGATGTCATATAAATCATTAGATACAATAAGAGATTGCTGAAATCATTGCTCAAGCATAGGACCTTCTACATTACTAGCATTTATAGTAACTAGCTATGTAAATGCCATTAACAGGTAGCTGATGTTGCACAGCACTACCAAGCAACAGAAGTCAGCTGATTAGCGAAGTTGGGGAAGAAATACTTAAGTTATGTGAGGTGTCCTGCTGTGTGAGTGAATGGATTAACTATTTCCAGAAAGTCCACAGGTTCTAAGAGTATATTAATAGAAAGTGGCAGTAGAAGAAGTGTACATACGGCTTTGAACATTGATTTTTTTCTTCCGTCACGATGACAATATAGTATCAAGGTTTTTCCAGATTTTCCATATAATTTAAATGATAGAGTACAAAATAGAGAGTCTGGGATGACAGTCAATTGATCCTTGCTAGATGACTGAAAACTGATTAGAATTCTTTTTATTTTTTATTTTAAATGTATCAGTCTTTGGGACGCATCTGGAGACAATGACCTCATTTGTCAGTGGTAAGTGATCTGCTCTCTTAGATCATGACAAGCTGTAGGTCCTGTCTTCATTAAAGTACTCCATAAAGGTATTTAGAAAGATTGCATTCATTTTTTACCTGAGGAAACAGAAGGATGGAGAAGTGAGTGGCTTCCCCATGCTTATGCATGAGGCCACTGCTATACTGAATTTTAATGCAAGATTCCCATTCAATGATAACAGATATCAAAAATTTAAAAGATCATGGTCATTTCCTAATAAATTAAGCAATTTGCTTAAAAATATAATTTTAAATTGCATCATTAAAGGATTATTTTTACTTGTCTTCCAATGTATAAACCTTCAGGGTAAATTCCTGAATCACTTTTTCAATATTTTTCTCTAAAAACAAGGGAGGTAACCATCAATTAACTTTTTGAACAATGTAATCGATTATTTTTAAGCAGCCTGAAATTGTTATGTACTTTGATGATTCAGGGAGAGAGCTTTATGGAAACTCTGAATATCCCATAATTATTTTCATATAAACCAGAGTATGGCAAGGAGATTCTTGCAGGGGACTTCCATAGTATGGTAAGTTTGAACATAAGCTCTGTTATCTACATTTGCAGAAGCTTTCTTACCCTCAGCAAAAAGTTTAATCTTGATAAGGCTTCTAGAAACATATCAGCTCCTTTGTTGGAAAATTCATATCTCCCAGCAATGAAGAAAAACAAGGTCTTCTCAAGACTGAAGTCAAGGTGGCTGAAAGCAAGCAAACAAACAGACAAGCACAAAGTATTTCTCAAGGCTTTTCTGCTGTTCTTTAAATTAAGATGACTATCTTAATCTGATAAAGTGCATCTTGGGTAAATAACAAAAAATCAAGACCATGTGCCTGAACCCACAATCATAGAATCATAGAATGGTTTGGGTTGGAAAGGACCTTAAAGATCATCAAGTTCCAACCCCCCTGCCATGGGCAGGGACACCCTCCACTAGCCCAGGTTGCTCAAAGCCTCATCCAGCCTGGCCTTGAACACCTCCAGGGATGGGGCATCCACAACTTCCCTGGGCAACCTGTTCCAGTGTCTCACCACCCTCATAATGAAAAAATTCTTCCTAATGTCTAGTCTAAATCTACCCTCTTTCAGCTTATATCCGTTACCCCTTGTCCTCTCACTACACTCCCTGACAAAGAGTGCCTCCCCATCTCTCCTGTAGGCCTCCTTCAGGTACTGGAAGGCTGCTATTAAGGCTCCTTGGAGCCTTCTCTTCTCCAGGCTGAACGAACCCAACTCTTTCAGCCTGTCCTCATAGGGGAGGTGCTCCAACCCTCTGATTAATTTCCTGTTAAGCTGATCTAGAACTGGTGTCTTAAAATTCCTTTAGCTTCCGACTGAGAAATCCCAGATAGGTATTTGAATAAGTTGGTAACATTTCACCTCCTCTGTGATGCACTTGTTAGTTTTCCTGCTTTCGTTCTTGCTTTAAATAGTGTTGGACAACCATTACTAACTTTTGAAAAGTAAAAGCATACCCATAGAAATGACCTCGAATGAACTCTTGGATCCTAGCCTTGTACATGGAATGCAAATTCTGAAACTCATGCATTGCTGAAAATTTCTTAACGTTCAAGCCATTTGGGGTCACAACATCTGGAAAAGCAGAGAAAAGGCAGAGGTAGACATCTTCAGAGTCGGAGAAATTGTTTAAGGAAAGAACCAATGACCAAGGTGTCTTTCAGTTGTCAGTATGGGGACAGTTTATTTACTCTTATTACTCAGAGAGAGGAACAGCATTGTCTTGCACAATGGTCTCTACCAGCTTACTCCACAAACTTATTACACGGGGCACGCCACTGTCTATAGCATTGAAGTAGCTTTGTACCATTTTGATCTGTACTCAACATTAGCATAGATCCTGCTGAACATAAGGTTCAGGCCCTTTTGTCCTGTCAAGACATAAGTAATGTCTCTAATCAGCCATGTGTTTTTTGTGCAATATGCCCTTTACCTCTTTAGTCTTGATATCACTGTTTCCTCCTTTATCACTATAGATTGAAAGCTCTTGAAAGCAGAAATTGTGCTGTACTATGCACTTGCTTACTGCACTGGATGAGAAGAGGTCTGTTCTGTCAAGACTTCTGAGGATTTAGCAGAAAAGGGAGAATATAAGAAACTTTCTTAAAAAGACCACTTTTTAGTAATCAGTTGGATTTCTCCTAAAAATCACCACAGAACAGTATGCTTTACACTTTTATGGCTGCTCTCCTCAAAGATTCCAAAGTGTCTTACAATTAAAATTTGTTCATTTCCAGTATCTTCTAAGACAGAGTTATAGGAAATACATAGAGTTATAAGGATAGACATAGCTTGTTCCAACCAACACTGAAATTCAGTCACTCGTCACCTTTCTGCTAGAGCACAGCAGCTACCTAAAGTCTTGCCCTAAATCTAGTTGAAGTAAATGGAAAGAATGCCATTTCTTTTCCTTGAGTTGGCTTGTGAAAGCTGGGTATGGAAATAAAAGGAGGGGCCAGTTTCTCAGCGAATGTATTTCATAGTAACACAACTGACTTCAGTAGACCTATACTAACTTATGACACCAGTGATTCTTCAAATACAAGGAATCTTCAAAGAAACAAGAAGTGCTAATTATTAGAGGTTGTACTGGTGCTGATTTCATACTTGTTCTCCTGGCAAGCGTTATCAGGTGTCTAGTGACCAGAACTGTTAACTGCAGTAATTTTAAAAGTTCATTCAAAGGACTTTCAGTAAGACATCATTCCCCACCACACACAGCTCACGCAAACAAAAAAACATCTCTTTTAACCTCAGTGAACATGGTTAATTCCCCCTGACTCATCAGGGTTACCTGATGGGAATACAGTCTCTCGCTTGCCAGCAATACAGTACTTGAACATTACTACTATTGTGGTCTTTCAGACAAGGATGCCTGGCACCAAGGGTTTCCTATCCCTTTGCTTAAAAGTAGATGTTTGTATGCCTAGCATTAAGCATCTGACCTAGTACAAAACTGCCTCCTATTTCTGGAGAGACTTAAGGAGACCTCTTTAAAACATCTGTGGCTCCTTTGGTTGACTACATATTAAGATGACCTTAGAATAAGTTCAACCAGTTCTCCATATGTTATCCAGTATACTTGCCTGACATTTTATGTGCAAATGCCACAGCCATTTTTTATGACTTGCTTGAAATTTACAGTCTGCTTTAGCAGTATACGTATTTTGCTGCCAGGTAAGTGATCTCTGATTACTCTTTGTCTTGTAAAGTGTTTTGAGACTGTTTAGGTGAAACAGTAGTAGATAAAAATATAACCTTTATTAGTAATGATACAATACCAAAAATTTTTGATGGATCTGTCTTGAAATACCCCATTTCAAACTGAAGACCAGCCTTTATCAGGAAATCTTTACTTGTTAGATACTTGAGATTTGGTTCTCAGTGACAAGAGAGTCTTGGTAGGTCTGACAGGAAAACGTGGGTCTTATCTTCTGCTGTCAAGCACTAGGATCTGCTCTGAACAAAGACTTATGTGGCCTCATATGAGTGGGGGGGTCAAGAGAACAGAAACACCTTCCATTTCTCTTTGTCTCTTCCACCAACGTATCTTCTCATTCTTCTGACCTGCTTCTTATTCAGCATGGAAGAACTGGCTCACGCAGGACATAGAGACTAATCATTTCAAGCTCCTCCCAATAAAATAAGAATCCTTGACTGGGTATTTCTGGTCAGCTTCCATCCACTCTCTCACATTTATTTATCAGGGAATTTTGGACACTCTCATCCATTATCAGGAGCCTGTATATAACCTACTGCCATGTTCTTTGATTCAACTGCAGCTTCATTTACCCTTTAATCAGGTTTGGGGCTCAATCCATCTCTTATTTAAGTCTTTAAGATACAAAACAGATGTGGCATCCCAAAGCATACAGTTCACTTTCTGTGCAACATACAACGATATTTTGAATATGTGTGAGGCAATGTGCCCTTGCCCTAGGGAAGAAGCGATGAAAGAGAGCTTTGTTCCTACTTTAATTTTGGATTTTGGTGACAAAATTACATTTTTGTTTGAAAATTGTCCCAAGTAGGTCAAATCAGAATGATTTGACTTCTGTATTTATAGGAAAGAAATAAGTAATAATAGCACAGTATGATGGTTTCTGTTGATAAGTCACTAAGATTCAAGATTGACTCATACTTTTTCACAGTTGAGTTCTATGATTTTGATCAAATATATACAAAGTCTAGATCTAGATCTTAACTGATACCTAAAACTGTTGGAGTTTTGATTCAAAGTCTTCTCTAATGCTAATGAGAAATACATTTCATACCTGAACTAAAATATTAGAAATTACAGAATCATAGAATCATTAAGGTCGGAAAAGAACTCAAGGATTATCGAGTCCAACCATCAACCCAACACCTAACTCATTAAACTATGTCCCTAAGCACCACATCTACACATTTCTTGAACACCTCCAGGGATGGTGACTCCACCACTTCCCTGGGCAGCCTGTTCCAATGCCTGATCACTCTTTCAGTGAAGAAATTTTTTCTAATATCTAGCCTAAACCTCCCCTGGCGCAACCTGAGGCCATTTCCTCTTGTCCTATCACTTGTTACTTTAGAGAAGAGACCAGCACCCACCTCACTACAACCTCCTTTCAGGTAGTTGTAGAGAGTGATAAGGTCAACATGGTGGGACGAGTCTCATAACTGGAGTGCTGCAATGGATGGCTATAAGCTCTTCAGAAGGGATAGGCAAGGAAGGAGAGGAGGTGGAGCGAATTACTTTTAAACCATGGCTGTCATGTTTAAAATAAAAAGGAAAAAATATTCTAAGTTCATCATCCTATTGACGGTTAGTCAGGCAAAGGATCCAATGAACAACTTTTCTTTCGTCCTGATGCATGAACCACGATACGGTTTGAAACACTGAAGTTAACAGGGATAATGGTCCCAAACTGTAATTAGCATCGCAATTCACCCAAAAAAACTCTATAAAGAATAAACAAACCAATAAAAAAGAAATCCAAGTGAATCTGAGCAGTGCTATACCTAAAATAACCAACTAAGATGTGAACATACTTGCTAAATAGTCTCAAAATTGCTTTGCCATTTCCCCCCCATGATGCTTACCTGCAGATGGAGTATTGTGGCTTGTCCTTATAAAGCACTGCGCTGATTTAAAGAGAACTTTAATGACACATCACACTGGGATCATGACCTTATTCAAACTCCATGCATGGAACATGACAAAGTTTGTTGGTAAGTTCCATGTTTTTTCAGACTCATACAAAGGGGAAAATCAGACAAACTGTTCGGCACTTAATCTCAAATATTTTTCTCAAACTGTACTGGTTGGTCTAGTAGAAAATATTATATCTATGAAACTTATCATGGTTAGGTCCTAAGATAATGATGGGCACAACCATGCTGCTACTCTAGCTGTGAGAGATACAGGGAAATGAGCTGTATTGATTTATGGTTTGGTTTTTGCCTTCTCATCTTTTTCAATGTAAAGAAAAACAGCATTAGCACTGGAAAGCAAAATTAATCTAACATTCTGTTTTGCATATGAAACTTTCTGCTACATTTCTAAAAGAATACATTACTCATCTCTAGCAAAGCAACAAACCTCACACTGTAAAAGCTGGTGAAATGTATTACAAAGGTTCCAGCTTCTGCTTTCACCAGTTGACCTGAATATATTACCATCACTGGAAACCCTGCTAGAGACAAAAGTCCTGAAGCTGGGATACCCATACAAAGACACCCCAACATCCATGGAGTCAAACTAATACTCTCCTGAAATCGTACTGAAAGCAGTTATTAAATGGGGCTGAACTTGATTTCTTCTGGATTACATACGTACTAGAATATGTTTCAAGTGATATTACCTGCATTTTTCTTTTGAAATTTGGTTATTCTCTGTAGTGTAGCCAGACAACCTATGCACGTGTCCTTGCTCTTCATGTTTATATACCTGTCCCTATTATTTTCATTCAGTCTGAGGAAATGTAGGTACTCAGAGGAAATATAATAAGAACACAATGCAGGTCTTACCAGGATTTCTTTTAAGCATATGTTCTGCTTCTACAGCTGTAATCTGTGAGACTGTGGTGAACACATGAGCACAATGTACAGATGCTCGTTCCATACAGTACCGATGATAAATCTGTCTCTCTCCTGCTTCCTTGTCAATGTCAAACTGTTAAATCACAAAACAAACAAAAAAGATACCTGTGTGATATGCTCATCAGACTTATTACCACAAAGAAGGTCTCTCGTGTTAAGCTTGATTTGCCCAGTGAATAGAATCATGTGATTATGCTGTTGGTTTGTCTTTCTGGTTTTGGAACCATTTAATCAACTTCGAAGTGTTTGAAGGAACAGGAGAGGCCTCATTTCCTGTATGTTCATAAAAAAATGGCAGCTCTGCAACGGAGGGAGACCTACATTAATGATCAATGAAAGGTAAGGATCTGTGCTACTTGTCCCGCTGGTTGGCAGTACATCATACTGCATCTTGCCTGGGCTTGTTGAAAAACTTGGGAGAGCAAGGAAGTTGCTGGTAACTGAAGGTATAGGGGAGAGAAGAGAAAAGGAATGGGCATGAGGACAGAACCTGAGAACTGAGTAGAATGGTGGGAATCATGGGTAGACAAGAGAGAAGAGTTGTGGTGGGGAGGTAGGATGTAAGAACTCAGTCAAAAATCCCAAGGGAACAAGGGAACAAAGAAAATAGAAAATAGATATTTTCTGATACTCAGATATGTTCTTCCTCCAACTCCACCATTATTATTTGCTGCTCCTTTTACTTCGTTTTGAACTCCATTAGTTTCTAGAGGCAGATATAAGTTAAAATGCTAGATAAGTCCCGCATGTGGGTCGAGGCAATCCCAAGCACAAATACAGGCTGGGCGGAGAATGGATAGAGAGCAGCTCTGAGGAGAAGGACTTGGGGGCATTGGTGGATGAGAAGCTCAACATGAGCTGGCAGTGTGCGCTTGCAGTGCAGAAAGCCAACCGTGTCCTGGGCTGCATCAAGAGAAGCATTAGCAGCAGGTCAAAAGAGGCGATTCTCCCCCTCTACTCTGCTCTCGTGAGACCCCACCTGGAGTACTGTGTTCAGATGTGGGGCCCCCAACATAAAAAAGACATGGACCTGTTGAAGAGAGTCCAGAGGAGAGCCACAAAATTAATCAGAGGGCTAGAGCACCTACCCTATGAGGACAGGCTGAAAGAGTTGGGGTTGTTCAGCCTGGAGAAGAGAAGGCTCCGAGGAGACTTAATAGCAGCCTTCCAGAACCTGAAGGGGGTCTACAGGAGAGATGGGGAGGCACTCTTTATCAGGGAGTGTGGTGAGAGGACAAGGGGTAACGGATATAAGCTGAAAGAGGGTATATTTAGACTAGACATTAGGAAGAAATTTTTGACTATGAGGGTGGTGAGACACTGGAACAGGTTGCCCAGGGAAGTTGTGGATGCCCCATCCCTGGAGGTGTTCAAGGCCAGGCTGGATGAGGCTTTGAGCAACCTGGTCTAGTGGAGGGTGTCCCTGCCCATGGCAGGGGGTTTGGAACTTGATGATCTTAAAGGTCCTTTCCAACCCAAACCATTCTGTGATTCTATGATTCTGTAAGACCATCCCAAATATCAAAGTATTTCTAAACCATCTTGAAATCTTACAGCTATCCCTTTTTTTCAGTCAGTTTATATTATCCTAATAGGAAGAAAATGCACAATACATATTGAGCCCATGCTTATCAGTTCAAATGTTCACTAATGATATCCACTGTAAAACTGCTACAATGTAGTCTAAAAAAGAATAATGCTAATGGGGTGTCAATGATTACAATTAAATTACAATTCTCTTAGTCTTACATGATGCTTCACTTCTGAGAACAGTAGTGTTGACCTCTCAAGATCAACAGCAGGGGCATCAAATAGACTGTGTGAGTTACACAGAGAGTGACAATGACACTCAATGAGCTCTGTCATTATCACTGCCTAATGCTAGGTGCACAGTCTGATTTTTATTGCATTTGACTCTGTAACTACATTGACCATAATAGATTTAACCATTATTACAGGCTGGGCAGACAGCACTTTCTATAGTTAGGACTATCTGACCTTTGCCACGACTAGCTGCTTTCAGTACTTTAGAACTTAGGCAGAAGTAAAGCTATTTAGACCACAACTTTTCCTGCTGAGTACATATGTAAGGTTGGTATAGAACATATTTTAAGAAATTTCAGCAAATGTGAGCCGTTTCAGGGAGTAAGATTTAAGCAAATATTTTTTTATTTTTACTTAGATAGGTATCTATACCTACATCTATATGTATACCTTACAACGGTTTTGTTAAGAAACTTAACTGCTTTTATCCACTGAGCAGTCTAACTTTGCAGTGGTGCTACACTGCTAGAGGGAAAGTGGCTTCCACTATAGTTGAAAATGCTCCCTTAATGTGATCAAAAAAGGAATCTTGAAAAATCTCAGCTGAAAAGTTCTAGAGAAACTAGAGGCTTTCTTTTGGTATTGATGATCCTCTACATCAAGAGTTTCTAAGCATGCCAAAAAGATTTTTTTAAAAGCTAGGAAATACGCCGTACGACATAATATGCTACATATTATGATACCATTTTTCGGTTGTATCATCATATATCATGTTTTCCACATTCACCACGAGAATTTTGGCACATGAAATACAACCATGTCACAAAAGAAGATCTTTTCTCTAGAACATACATCCCATTTGTCACAGAAGGTGAATGGTAAAAAAAAGCACAGGCAGGAGGGTAGAGGAAGACAAAAATAAAGGTGAATTGATTTGACTCATGAGAGTGCCACAGATCTCTAGCATGATGCTCTGCTTACCCTAAACCAAATCTTTTACACGCAGTTCTTAAATGTATGTTCCTCCTTTTCCAGGAGACTACCTTGATATCCTTGAGTCTGATCTGTTGAAGTGTTGGGCATTCACATCCACATCTGAAATCCACTGGACCTATGCTTTGATGTTATAAAGTACTTGGTACTGTTAACTCAAATAAAAGCTTCCCTAACAAAATTTTGGATGATGTAGCTACTTCCCCTCATTCAGATACCACTGACGAATGGTGCAAAACAGCTCTTAAGAAAATCACAGATATGTTCTTTAGATCAGAAATCTTAATTACATATCACAAATGAGGTAGGAAGCTGCATATTGAACAATAACAAAACCAAAAATCATTATGATTGTTCAACCATTCTGTGCACCAAAAATGTAAAATGTGATGGTTCTTTAGCATGCTGGGCAAACACACAAATGGGATGGGGTACCACTGCACATTCAAAACTATGTAAGTTTTTTCAAATACGTTTGACTTGTATTAAAAATAATTTTAAAACTGGTAGCAAACAAATAGCTGACCAAACTTTAAAAGGTTTTGGTTCTCTTTTCCCCTTCTCACCAAGAATGGATTCTTTACAAAATGTAATTGAAAACTTAATTTGGGACATGTTCAGTAACTCCCTTCAGCAATACTGGGAGAAAGGATTGTTCAGTGCACTAGGGCTTATTTCTTGATAGCTTTTATTTCTTTGACTGCATGAAAGCATTTAATACATACACATATTGATGTCTATTTCTTCATTGCTATTCATTTTTTCATCTTCTGGAAATGGGAAAGACTTTATTTTGCACATGCTTGCATGACTTTTGGCATGCTTTTTCAAAGGTACACCATCCCATGTCTATTAGCAAGCGTAAACTAAGGTCACAGAGTTCTCACATTTCGTTTGCTCTCACTCTCCAGCAGTTTCCTCCACCAAATGGTAAAGCAAGAACTTGACCTTTGACCTCACTTATAGTGTGGAGTAAAGAAGTCTCATTGTGCACCTCAGAGCAGGCTAGATGAGTGACTTCAGAAAATAAGCTTTGGATAAGTTGAAGGGCAGGTTAAACGGAACTTAATTGATGAGACAGTGCAGGAGACAAATTTAGTCCACACAGTACTGTACAAAGACAGCTGAGCTTGCTATGACAGTATTAGCTCCAGAATTAGAGGCAACATGGGGCATGGCACTGTATTGAGACAGTATGACAAAATGTAGCAGAACACCAGTGCAGCTAGTTTGCTTTTCACCCCCAACCAATGTTTCTGCTCACTAATTGGGTATGCTGTCTGAATGCTTGTCCACTCTAGCTCAGGCACCTGTGAACTATGTTCCACAGCATTCCCATTCAGTGAGGGTGAAGCAAACTATCTGTGAAGTGTGTCATGCTTACTTCTGTTTGTTTGCTGTCATCAGCAAATGGGAACACTAGCAAAGCCACAAAGGAAAGCTGCCTCAAGAGAATACCAGATCTAAGTCACATCAACTGTTTATAGAATTGTTTAGGTTGGAAAAGACTCTTAAGATCATCAAGTCATACTTTTCTTCCCTCAGTGACTTTTAAAGACTAACAACTTCAATATCCACTCCCCTGTAAATATTGCACTGCTCCCAGTGAGAGTCCCCTCCTACTCCAACTGTTAGAAACCAAGATGATTATTAGAATTTACATGACAGCAAGGAGTAGAGGGAAAAATGCCTCTCTTATAAGGACAGTCATTTCATAGCAAAACAGGAAGACATTCCAGGGGCACAATGCTTCGGAGTAGAACTTTCATTTGCTGCAATGCAATTCTGAGGAAAAAAATCAGTTAATTTATGTCCTTTCTATGGATCCATGTGATGAGCGTAACATTTCATTACTGCCTTAAAATTTAGCATATTAGGGGGCACAGTAGGTGAACCTCCCCGCATGACATTCTAGTTAGGACAGCTAAGATGATCTTTGAATGCAAAAAGAAGAGAATATCAAGCAGTTATGGGATACTGGCGTTATGTTTCTCTTGGAAACAGTGAAGAGTCACTGAAGTAACAAATCCAAATCAGGCATTCCTGCTTCAAAATGGTAAAGACAAATTGCAAAGGATTTGCAAAACCATAAGAAAAATTATCTGAGAGTGGAAAAGGAAGAAAGAATATACTGACTATGTAAATACTTTTCTGAAATACAGATAAATTATTTGTCACAGACTGCATATAATCTCTAGATACTGAAACTAGACTATGCTTTCATAAACAAACAAACAAACAAACAAACAAACAAAGCACAATGAAAGCCAATGGAAGTTAAACCAAGACAAATTCAAACTGAAATTCAAATATATCGTCTTGACAATGAATAACTTTGTGACACCTTTGCATAAATGATATAGATTCCTCTTACCACTTGTACCTTACCTTGGGAGTGGATAACATTTTTATAAGTAGTTTGTATCTCACATAAATGTTATGGATTTGATGCATGAATTTTTAGCTGAGGAATTTAAGCAGAGAATGAAATTATCTCTTCTTGTCTTTAAAATCGGTGGCACACTCAAGTTCTCAAGGTGATTCTGCACTAGAATCAGGAACACTCAGAGATAGGCCTGAAGTTCAAATTCCTTATCTACCAAATGGCAGAATGAAAAACTCTTCACTTCTGGCATAATCTCACTAGCTGTCATTGTTTGAACTACGTAAGAATTACTCTTTTAAAAATCCAGTTTATGTCAAATTTAACATAATGATTGTTATCTTGTGCAAATAGAACTTTCATTCTGGTATAGCTCTGCCACGCCACAAAAGAATGAAATTTACACTTCCTGGCTTAAGTCAGATTTCCATTAGGTGCTCTACTAACAAAGCAGATCAGCTTTGCAGTGACAGCTGTGACAGTACTGCACCAGGTGGAATAAGAGCTTGTCCTATACTGTTACTATAAAGGCTCCTGACCATTCATTTTTATTGGACTTTTAGTACTTTTTCTTTTAGGCCTCTTGGGATAGAACTCTCTATTCCTTTGCAAACTAGATTCAGCTGCACTTGTATGAGCTGAATGTAAAAATGTTGCTAGGTCTAAATAAGTGTTACACATTGGCAGGGCAACCTTATATAAGGAAAAAGGCAACGAAGAATGAGAATAGATTTTTTTTTCCTTCTCCTTAGAGCACTTTTTCCATTAAGACTCAAGGTGTTTTATTAGTAAAAAGCACCAGAGGGTGAAGCCTATATGCACATGCCCACACCAATGGATAGCCCAGTATGCCAGGCCAGTGGTCCACAAAACCATTTCAGATGGTCACCTCTCAGATGAAATTCCAGGTTAGATCATTTACCAAAAAGAGTGTTCCTGATACAGGTGTCTATTCACCTACAAGCTAGCCTGGATCATCACTGTCAGTCAATTTATGAAATATGTTAGTCTGTTTAAAACCCTAGAGAGGTGAAATGAGACAAAAAAAAAAAACAAACAACAAAACCCAACCAATCAACCAAAACCCTAAATAAGCCAGTCCCCTTGAACAATGGGGAAAGCAATAAAAGATTAACATTCTTGAACTTCAGCTGAGAAGTCAGTTCTTCCTGAAGAGAAAAAGGTTCCACAGGCTCAGAACTTTTTTTCACAGTTCTTACCTTATGGATTAGCAATTTTTGTTCAGTTTAAATGCAACCTTACGTTCACCAGTTTAAAAGCTACACTGGCCATGGCGAAAAACTGCATTTCTGGCTGGATTACTTAAATCCGCAAAACTTCTTTAGCATAGTTAAATCTATATCTCTGTTGGGAATTAAGCACATAACATATCCTGTTTGTTATTGACATTAGAAAGTGTTGACTTCGGAAGAGTACAAGCCAGTAACCTGTAGGTAACATTAGAAGTCCCTGACCCACCTTTACCCAGAGTTCTTCAGATGCTTAAAAGTAAATTAAAATATCACACACTACCAGTTACCATGCAAGTCAACTTCATGTTTTGTCCTTTTTGTTTTCCCTCCCTTCCTTCCTCCAGAATCAGAGTGATTTAAGTGTGAATCTAGGAACTAAAATTTACACTGAATAGTTGTTACACGGTTTTTGCCTCAGGGTCCCTTAGTACAGACATCGCTCACCTGCTGTTTGTTACATGCTGGTGAGGACACAGCAGTGTTACTTCTGGGGTTCACTATGTTCCTGTGTGCACTGTTAAGCGTTTAACACCCAGGTTTCCACTGGAGCAGAGGCAGATAAATTTCACCCAGTCCATATAAACCAAGTTAAGACTGTAAGAATATAAGAATTGTATAATCTCATACAGTAATGCTGTACAATTGAGGCAAACAGCAGATGGCTCGGGAAGAGGTCAGGAGTCAGACAGTATTACCATCTTACATCCATAATGTACCCTCCTGTGTTCCAGCAATATATACCGCTAACCTGCTAGGCTGACTAGGTTTTCAGTCCCCCAGAAAATGTCCTCTTACAGCTCACAGGCTGACATGTGCCTTCAGCTCATGAAACAGAGAGTTTTGATAGCCAGAGTTTTGGTAGCCTACAGTTCAAACCTCTTATGTGACTTATGGAGTCCATAAAGAATCATGAATCACAGCATAGCAACCCTTTAGTAAGCCATTAACTTTTCCCCAAAAGACTAGTAAGGCTGAAAGCCAAAGTTTTCACAAGTCCAGAGTTTGTGAGGGCTATCAGAAGACCACAATGAGCCTTCCCTTCCAGTTTTATCACCTGATAGGGGCTGGTGACTTGAGCCCTTTGTTCCTAGAAGTGCTAGAGAAAATGTCAGCCACCCTGCACTGCACAGACCTTTTTCTGATCATTGATACTGATGTTCGTTCCCAACAGGTTGGGACTTGGGCCAAAGTCTTATCTGATCTAAAGCTACTGACCTCACTTCAGGGAATACATTTGCACCTTCTATACTTGTGCCAGTTGGCAGATATTGACCTTTGCTAGGAAAGTCAATTAAAGTGGTATTGTCCACTGTGGAATCCAGAGAAAGAAAGTAATCCTCAATAATCCTTTATATCTTAAAAAGAGATCTTTCAACTCATCTCCTATCTTCTGGCCCTGCTTATCTACAGGTTTGACACTGTGTGGACATGTGCATGTGTGTGTATGCACAGAGCAGGCAGGGCTGATGGACAGCAGAGGACAAACTGAGAGTGTGTTAGTGCTAACAAGAAATATTATGGCAAGGAACAACACAGTGGTCACACACACCTAGGGCACTGTGAAAGGAGAGAGAGAAAGACTGTGAAGATGCCAGGTAAATATCAAACAATCATGCCATGGTTTTGCTTGTGGATTCCACACTGCAGAAAAGCACCTGGCCTCAGAGGGCTGAATAGAGCTCTCTCTAGCAGGTGTTCTGAGCCAGATTTTGTGGACTGTGTTGGGGAATAGAAAAGGGAACATGAGGTTTCCTCTTTTCTCTGTAGGAGCTGTGCATGCCCGATTGTCTCTAGGCACAGTCAGGCCATACCTATTCCTTTTGCACTGCAACCGTGTTTTTTTCTGTGATATCTGGCACAGCACATACTACAGTCGCATCTTTTCCACCCATCTCAGTTGCTGTGCTTAAAGCTGGTGGAAATTGTTTTCTAACAATGAAATGCAGATCAAAAGTGAGAACTTGAAGTCAATTACTATTATGTTTTAAAGGAAGAAAATTATACACAAGCACTGAAACAGGAAAACTATTTTGGGGTGGGAGGGAATGACATGCCCTAAGAACATATTGTCTCATCCAAAGATTAAACATTAAGAAGCCCCGGAGAATCTTCTTCACTGGAGAAATTGCTTGTTCTACCTTAATAGTTTACAACTAGAAGACAGCAACAAGAATAGCCTCTGAAGACTTAGCTACCAGTATAATTTAATTACTGTACTCTAGATCAACATCTCATGTTTCCCAGCTGACTTTTGGGCCAGGTTGACCTGTTTATAGCCAAAGGTGCCCTCATTAAGATATCGGATCTCTAACTAAAAGTTAACTTTGTCAGGAAGAGCTTTAGCATCCTCAAAGAATGTTAAACAGTAGTATTACAGCTCAGCATAATTTTCTCTATTAGTATCTCCAAATGTCAATCTCTCCACAGAAGGCATAAAGCATTAAGATCTAGAAATCCACAAGCTTCCTTTTTCAAATATTATTTATAGGAGTATACAGTAATACTTTAAACTGATAAATGTTTAATTTAATATATTCTTAGAATAAAATCTGAATAGAAATTTCAGTATTTTATCACATAGCTGATAGTTACTAAGGGAATTTGTGAAGTTTTGCAGAAGGATGGACTGTACCTTATCACATAAAGTTGGCCATGTCACATGTGAACAGTAAAAAATTATACTAGTACTGTGACTAGGTTATAAATATAATAAAATCTAGAAGTCTGCTCAAATGTAAGATCAGCACTTTTTCTTTTGAGTACGCAAATAAGGGTGAGGTCCCCAAAGTTATTATGAAGGGGAAAAAAAATTCCTTTTGAGAAAAGCAGACTATTTTGACAGACTACTTGTAGCTCACTAAATTAACCAGATACAAAACAAACAAATTTTTTTTTTAGAATTTCCTTTACAAAAGGAAGACAAGGGTCTGACATAGTATTAGCATCAGCTTACAAAACAACCAGCGTTCTCACTTTTTTTAAAAACTCTAATTTCTCATTTTAAATGCCCCCCCCCATTTTTTTTTTACTATGGCTTCCTTACTAACAAATTATGCGAATTATGTGTAAGAATGCAAGGCTGACTGAATAAAGTTACTGCTGAAATGTCCCCTCTTTCTCAAGTCTTAAACCTGAAACTGTGTGGTTTTAGTTCTTTCAATATAGCTCTGTTAAGAGAAAAATAATTTAACATTAATTTAAAGCTAGATTTCGCATATATATACATAAGGAGAATATGAGGGAGTTGGAAAGTCTAGACTTATGAAACTTGGGTCTGACAGCATGACTGGGTTATTCATGCTGCCTCATGAATGCACCTACCAAATGCATCTAATTTAGGAGACTAGTTTTTCTAGGCAATAGATGGAGACAGATCTTTTGGATTGTAGTTTGAGGATGATTGCCTCACACTGATTGTAAAAATGCCAGAGTAACTCCACTGATAATATAGGGAGCCTAGAAGGAGTAACCACCTACGTTAGTTATTTTATACTGGGTAGAGAGAATTCCCCCTACACACTACCATGCTGCAACCTTTATGCATATGAGTAAATGAGTGGAGACAGTCTTTTACTTCTAATGTGTTCAGTAGGTTCAGTAGTTGCCTTTGGTGGGAAAGAGAAAAAAAAAAAAAAAGAGGAGTAAGGTAAATTACTGCTTCCTTGGAATACAAGGGAATAGCAATCTACTCTGTGCTTCTGAATAAGGTCAGTTCCACACTACTGTTTGTGCCTTGTCTTTGGAAGACACTGAAGCTTGACACACTGTTGTATAAACATCCAGCTGAAAATTGCCAACTGAATAATCTTCTTCACTGATTTTATCCAGGGAAATGCATGGACAGTGAATAAAGCAGTTGGTTCAGCCATTTAACTACCTCTACCCTCAATAAAAGCTGGAATGCAAAAATCTCTTGAACTCAGTTTGTCTGTAACCGTATTAGAAATCCCAGATCACGTAACGTACCTCTGTTGAAGGCAGTGCTAAAGACATTAGAATCCTTGAAATGTTGGTTTGTGTTATGCTTCGAGTAGAAAGAGAACAGTGAAAACCAAAACCACAAGACAGTTTAGAAAATTCCAAGAAACAGATGTGGGTCTTTTGAACTCAGAAAATACTTCCTATATTTGCCAGTTACACATTAAGCCTAACCTGAAAAGCTTGAAAGTAGAAGTAGTTATTATGACTTGCAAGAGTTAAGAAGTTCGCTGGGAAAAAAACAAACAAACAAATAAAAAACAAACAAAAAAACCACAACACACCACAGCCATTCCAGGGTAATTTCGGCAAGAGGGGGGCTACTGGTTAATTTTTCTACTGCCTTTCATTATGAAAGAGTTCTGTGAAGCTGCACCTGAAGTATCATGATGACTACAGCTGAATAGGTTTTACATTCACTGATTACTCATGCTGCTAACAGTAACTCCCTAACCTTAGCATCCATTGCTTGAGTTGATTGCCTTTCCTGAACACAAAGGGGAAGATTCTCAAGGATATTTGACTTGAAGTATGTCGGCTCCTATAAGTCTCCCCTTGCTTTTGAAAATATCCCAAGCCATTGAAAAGAAGATTAAGAATCCCTGTTGGCAATCCTGTATTGCTGCAATATTACTCCATACACCAGTGGTTTGGACTAAGGCACTGACTTGACTGGAGTCTGAATGAGTTTCTGTACTCTGCAGTGCAAATCTGGTAAATAAAAGTTTAATGAAGGTACTGCAAGTATTCTGGACTTTACTGAGCTTTAAGACCTGTCAGATGGCACAGAGATAAAGGCACTCATTGCCCAGACACCCCACTGTATTACAAATACCATTTCTTGTGCTCTGGAGCTGACAACCTACCCCTCAGCTGTGGGCCAAACATAAATAATCATGCAAGACAGAAAATACAATATATGGTGTAGCACAGTAAACAGAAAAGGAGCCAGGAGACGATTAGCTGAAAAAAGAAGGAATGAGAAAAGCATCTCTTACCTGGTCAAGATTGTTGTAAAAATCTATACTGGCTGCACACAGGTATCTCCCAAGCAGCGTCGCATGGGTAGTAAAAATTGTGGCAACAGGAAGTTTCTGAGATCGAGACAGTATTAAACCCACTCCCGCCTGCCACTCATGGAAGTGGGCAATTATGTTGGGTTTGTCATCAAACTGAGAGGAAAGCTGAAAAGAATTAGAAAACATATGTGAAACACATACTATCCGGCTCATCGTCCCAGTTTCAGAAACCTCTTTTTTCATAGCTTCTTCTGTGTGCTTGATTTCCTTCATATGACAAAGCAATACAGCGTTCTAAGTAGTCATGTATATTGATTCCCAACAGCCCTAATCCTCAGCCCATGAAGCACATGTGCCTCTCTAGTGCTTCAGAACAATATCCTTCTTAGACTGTTGGGGAGCTCTGGCAAGCACAGTCACCTCTTTAACTTTCTCTTCTGCTGTTGAAACTCTTGTTTGGATAAGAAAATCATGAGCATCTATGACAGACAGATGATTCTGCAGATTAACAAGATTTCCCTTCTTCAGGTAGGCTGTGGTAGAGTGACATGTGATGTCACAGTGCTGCCTTTAATTATTTCTGTTTCCCTGTGCAAGGTAGTATCTAATAGCTAAGATCTGGATTGACTGGCTTTAAGGACAGTTTGTGAGTGTGACAACTTGACTATGATAGGAGAGGAAAAGGGAGTTCGAGATCCTACCTGTAAGAGCATTCACTGACAAATGAGGGAGTTGAGAAGAAACAGAGGGGGATGTGACAGTAAAGACACACCGAATTGCACATATTGCACCCCTCCCCAACCCTGGAAAAATAGTTAAACGACCACTTAAGGTTTAAGTTTTAAAGACAAACTTGATCTACTTCAGGTATCAACTTCCTTAAAATAATATTTTTCAAAATGGAGAATAGGAACCACATTCCAAAGCTTTATGCTCAGCTGACAAGCTGAAGTTTGAAAATCTCTAGATTTAAAATTGTACCTCTTTTAAAAACCAGGCTGTCAATGATCCAAAAATCACAGCATCATTGGCTTCTCGGTCATGAAAAGGGATACCTATGTTGCTGACATCCCAAAATTCGCCTTTCCACCTGTCCAGATTCCAGGCTGCTGATCCTATATCGAACAGCAAGACATACGGGCTGCCCTCTATCAGCCATCTTCCAAAAAAGACCTATGGAAAAGAGGCAAGGATATAATCAGAAAATGTTAAAGTGAATGTAAAGGTCAGTTAGCATAACTACTTTCACCCATCATATCTTAAATATTTTACATAAGGAATAAGTAGGCATAGTCCTACATAGCCAGGATTTTGGTTTTCCTTGCAAAATACAGAGTAATACTGAACCAAAGCAGGAGTAAGAGGAAATTACAATCTTTAGGAACATTTTGGTTTTAAGACTTTCAGTTTAGATTTTCATTGAGTGTTAACTTTTTTTCATTAAAAAACCTTAGGAAGACCATACTTGGTTGAATAATGAGGTCTTCTTATTGGAGGATACTTCTTATTGAAGTATCTATGGCATTTTTATTTTCATTTCAAAATCAGTATTTTCTTTCAGTCAGATTTGTCACCAATCTTTCGCCATTTATATTAGATTACTGGTGATAAGGACAGGTGCTTAGGACTTATATCTACCATGACATTTCCTCCTTCTGCCCAAGTAGCACAGCTAATGCCCTTTGGCAGAGTGGAAGGATCAATCAGATCAATAATACCTAAAACCACATCAGCCTAAAAATATAGCTTTCCTGCTTTATCTGCATCAGTATAGTTAAATATCTCTAAGAGCAGAACTCTGCCGATACAACCTATCTGCCCAACCTGTCCACCCAGGAAAGTAGGCTGAACTGTCATAAGGCAACACAACACAGCTGGGCCCACACTACAGATTGTCCCAGTCAACACAGTCAAATTATTTCACATTAATTCTACCATCAAAACAGCTACAGCAGTGGAGACGTATTAACCAGGAAGAACAAGGTACTGTAGGGAGACTAGTACAGTTTATACCCCATGTGGAATAATATTTTATGCCACTGTTCAACCTCTTTTCATTCACCCTGGGACCTCAGAGGCTGAACCCACCCTCATGCCAGAATGGGCTGAATAGAGGTCAAGTTTTGAAAACAATGAGATGAAAGCTCTTAGACCTATTTGCACAAAAACTACAGGTTGTAATAAAGACAGGTGTGTGAAGGAGGGTCAGCTGGTTATGTACTTATTTCAGGCTATCAGGTTTCTTATTCAGTAAAATGAAGTTAAAGAGCAGGGAGTTTGTATGAACCCAGACTTCATATAAACAGGGAGTCAGGATGTGGCAAGGAACACACCCAACCTGAGAAGTTTGGAAGCATTCCTAGGTCCTCTGGTTTAAAGGGACCCATTGTGATGCATAAGCAAAATCCAGACATAAATGTTAATAGGATAAGCGCAGCTCCTGGAAACTAGAGCGTCATTATTAGAGATCAAAGCTGTACTTGACGTGCCTGATACAGATTTGCTGCTATACATGAATACTCCAGCAACACAGTGCAGGCAGAGTTGGCTGGTTAAATTGAATGTATTGCTGGAACAGCATGCAGTGTATATATAGTATTGCAATTAATCTGCCTCACAGGTCTTTAGCTGTTTTCAGAAAAAAGGAGTATTACAGAGCTTGCAGAGACATCTCTTTGTAAGTAACAGAGGTAACATGGAAAACTTGATCAATCACTTATGAAAATTTGATTAGAAATAAGAAATGGCAGTTAGATTAGACCTTTTTGTTAGAACCTCAGCCTGCACAATGCAAGCATCACACAACCTTAGCGTCCCCAACAGACACTTTCCAAAGCTATGGCACATATACATTCAACAACACACTTCTACACAATATGCAACAGGGCATTAGATGGTAAGAAGAGCAGAACTGCTGTTAGAAAGGTATATATCACTAGTGCCGCAGCTGGTGGCAGTCCAAGAAGTTTATGAATTTCTACATTAAAGTGTGCCATGCCCCTCAGCAACAGAACCTTGTAAGAATACTTCCTTGCTGCTGCCCCCCAATGCTTTCCACATCTGTTCAGCACACATACACACACACAAAAAAATTTCCTCTTGCCAACTAGCACCTCTGAGGGACTCACTGATGAAACAGAATGATGGTGTGTTCTAGATCTCTGAAGAGGACTTTCAAGAAAGGAGGCCAGATTTAGCATGTTATCTTCCACTCATTTTCAGGTAATCAATTGTCCTCAAGACTGCAGCTGCTTGCAGCTCAGTAGCTTGCCCATTAACACAGTAGATTCTATTCCTTTCAGCAGATCACCTTTACAGGAAGAAGTTTATCCCTAGTTTACTGCTGGAGAAACTGAGCCACAGAGAGACTATGAGGTTTGACTGAGGTCACACAGAAAACACTGGTTAAAAATTGTGCAGGAAACACAGAGAACTCTGTGTACTGCAGTTTAACCTCTCTTCCTAGGGAACAGACAGCTAGCTGCATTGATCTGAGGAAGCAGATTCTTTGTCAGTTGGGTGCTTTTCTTAAGTCCACCTGTGGTTTGTCCCTTTCTGGCTTTCAGCTCAATACAATGGCACACAAGAAAAATTGTGAGCTAGTGGATGCTTTTCTCTCTCCAGCACAAGAATGCCAAATGTAACAAGGGTTCAGTCAAAGTAAGGTCATATTATATCTACTAAAATCTCACTGTATTTAGAGACTGGATAAATAAGTCATTAATCCAATTAAGTAGACTTGGAGATAAATGACTGTTAAAACCTGTAATTGGATAAACTGGTTCTTCCTCGAAAATAACCTTTAATGAATTGTCTCTGCGGTTCTAACAGTGGATTCTGAGCCTTTCCCCTTGTGACGTTGATCAGGACTGCTGTGTCAAGTGGAACACCAAGAGCATTAACCAAAACTGTAATCTCCTCAAAGACAGCTTTGTTGCCTTGGGAAGCGTTAGCACATCTGATTTACCTGACACCCTTGGCTTTTCATGGAGTCCATTGCCTTCTTAACTGTGGGGTGTGGAGGTTCACATGGTTCCACCTGAGTCTTCACATTGTGCTCAAAATAGGGACCAACCAGAAAATAGTTTTCACCCCATACATCTGCTGTAATTTTGGCTTTTGTCTGGATCACAGTGTAAATGCCTCCCACTGCAAAAGAAGATCACAAAGAACAAAAAGTAGAAAGGGGCATGGGCCACAAAGCTCTGGAATAAGCTCCAACCCACATGTGGATCAGATACACCTCTGATTAAATCACTTCACACATTCAGATTTTAAGTGAAACCCAGGCTCTATCAAACAAATAGAAGTTCAGTCTCCTAAATGGAATCAGAGCTTTGCAGTTCAATTTAGGACTAGGCACTGAGAGCAGACCACGTGTAATTCTTAAACGACAATTTAATGCTTTGCTTACTCCTGAGTGACGGCATAAGGCTTTCCTGAATTTCTTCTCTAATCTAAAATGGATGCTCTATATCCTTAACTATTATTTTTATGTAGTCTGTGATTTTTTTAAAATGTATTTTATGTGCTCAAATTCACAACACAAACGTTCAACCAGTATACTATTTTATTCTTAAATTATTCCCCCCTTTTTGGATCTTGAAATCTTTACATTCAGATTGTGGGATTCAAATCCTTATGCTTCCACTCTCCCATGACTAATCTTGATTCCACTGCATCCCAAGTATAGCTTTCTCCTTTTTTATTTAAGCAGTTATAATTTCCAAACATATTTTTCATAATGTGGAAGTACATGTGGTGAGAACTGAGCTGCCACTTCCAGCCCACCAGAATTATACAAATCACTGACAGAAGTTGAGGGACTGAAAGATTTCATTGACTACTAACTACAAAAGTGCATTTAAACCAATATCCTCAAAGCAAAAGGTGTCATTTTCCACCACCATTCTGAAGAATTGTTAAAGTTAGAATGAAGGTAGCCTACCCTCCCAATATAAATGTCTGCAGCACGTTTCACCAAAATATTGTCCATTTTCAAAATAATTAATACATGTAAGAGAATGTGACAACAACGTCCCCTGACAAGCCAATGCAACTCTATCTAGTCTTGCACATGACATGCAAGATTCACCTAGCTGCTCGTCCTCAGTTTTCCAAAACCAGCCCTGTAATTCATGCATTGGCAGGCCGGTCTTGCAAAGCCCCCTTTGCCCCAGGACCCACAGTGCCAGGCAGCAAGCATTCCATCACCACAAATTCAGAAGAACAGCAGCACATGCTTGAATCCAGCAAGTGGAAGGGAAGTCAAGTGAAGAGAAAACCAGAGGCGAGGTAGCTGCCATACATCAGAGACATGTTTAGCATAGCTCTAGTGACTTTAAAGCATGGTAAGATAAATGAAACTTAACAGGTACAAGCAAACAACAAAGGAAACAGTAGGAAGGGAATTAGTGTTCCTACTTAAAAATTTCACCCTCCACTGAACTTGTAAATGTTTGGTAATGCACCAGGCAAGAAGACTGTGCTATGCCTTTCAGCACTGACATAAAAATTACATAAGGAATCATCACTGCAAGTTGCTAGTGATTGATAGCAGCTACTCCAGACTCATTTTTTTAAAGGTGCTAGGGTATCCAGAGGTGCCATTGCACTGCATCCAGCTGCATAGGGCAAGAATCTTCAGAAGTTACCTGATTCTCCTTTAAAAATCTGCCACAAATGACCTCTATTTACAATAGAGCAGCTGAAGTTGCTCAGCACTTTGGGAGATTAGTTCCCAGATTAATTAAACTGTATCACCTGACAACTGTAGAAAGCCTTCTGCTCAGCCTGATATCTTGCAGCCCTTAGGAACTGAATGATAGAACTATGTTTCTAATCGTGCTCCTAGAAAAGAAATCGTGTACGTTAAGTCCTTTTATTTTCAAATATCCCATTTGTTTTGAATGCTGGAAGGATCCCTAGCACTACTATTTTTATGTGAAGATGTCTCAAGATTCTAGGTATTTTACACAGAAAAACAAAAAGAGTTCCAATCAGCAAGCTGAGTAGAACTATTACAATAAATTATTACCTTGCCTAATGATTTAAGACCTAAGAAAACAATAATCTTACAGGTATATGTTCCCAAACCAAGCTCACATTTCAAGATTTTTCAGGCCATATAGACATGGAACTACAGAAGGAAATCTATGAACAAGATTATTCTTTTCCCCTTCATTTCATTAGGATCCAAAAGCTAAGAAACTAAATTATAGTCATCGTACTCTACCATGGCTTCTCTGGAGAGGGATTTAGAGAAATCTTAGTTAAGTAACACTATATATTCTTCCCATGGACCTCTGCACACAAGCTGAGAGAGACTACTTGAATAGCTTGGATACAGATAAACATATAGTTTTAATTACATGAGACAAGTCAGAATATTCAACCCCTAAAGTGATGGCAGTTATGATGACATGACTGTTCTGGTGGTAAATATGTCATTTGAGCATAAAGCACTACAATCCACCATGGATAAGTAAGGGGCTTGAAACTAGTTGGTTTTAATTGACAGAAATACTGAGATTGAGGGAAGACTTCTGTGCAAAGCTGCCTGGTGACCCTGGGAGAAGACAAAATATCTACTTGCAAGATAAAAGATCATAGAATCATAGAATGGTTAAAGTTAGAAGGGACCTTAAAGATTGTCTAGTTCCAACCTCCCTGCCATGGGCAGAGACACCCTCCACTAGCCCAGGTTGCTCAAAGCCTCATCCAGCCTGGCCTTGAACACCTCCAGGGATGGGGCATCCACAGCTTCTCTGGGCAACCTGTTCCAGTGTCTCACCACCCTCACACTGAAAAATTCCTCCTAATATCTAATCTAAATCTCCCTTCTTTCAGTTTATAACCATTACCCCTTGTCCCATCACCACACTCCCTGATAAAGAGTGCCTCCCCATCTCTCCTTTAGGCCCCCTTCAGGCACTGGAAGGCTGCTACTAAGTCTCCTCGGAGCCTTCTCTTCTTCAGGCTGAACAACCCCAATTCTTTCAGCCTGTCCTCATAGGGGAGGTGCTCCATCCCTCTGACCATCTTCGTGGCCTTCCTCTGACCTCACTCCAACAGGTCCATGTCTTTTTTGTGTTGGGGGCTCCAGAGCTGGACGCAGCACTGCAGGTGGGGTCTCACAAGAGTGGTGTAGAGGGGAAGAACCACATTCCTTGACCTGCTGGTCATGCTTCTATACTAAGTAATATGATAAAGCTGTATATTACTAGAGTGGTGCAAAGCTCCTTCCCCACTATCACAAGAGTGGAGATTGGCCTCTTTCACACTGCAAGGTATTCAACATTAAGATCAGCAAGGCAGCAGAGTTTCCACAGCTATTTATCTTAAGATTAATAAGAAAGCTGCAGCTCAGGAGCTGAATAGAGCCTGGAGCTTTGTTTCGTATAGCCAACAGCCCTCTTTCACAAGGTTTTGCTTAGGACCACCATGTGTCCTAAAGCATGTCCTGAAAAAGACATACGGAATGCCTGTTCTGAGGGAAAGAGTGGAGAGCAGGCTGTGCTCTGCCATCGTAATCTGTTGCACAGCAAGGAAAAAACATTTCAGGGCCCTAATTTTCCTGAAATGCAATGAAAAGTATTTAGGATGAAAACAAAAGAGTACATTTTACAGACTGTGAAAACTGTTCAGAAGATAGCTGTGATAAAAGCTCTGGGTTACCCGGTCCCAAAACTTGTTTTTATCTTCTCTGTTACTATGGAAATATGACTCACAATGCATGTCTTTGCATAAGCTTGAATTGACAGAGGAGAGGAAAAGTGCAAGTGAAACTATGTGGAAAGTGTTGGGCATAACTTAAAAGACATCTAGAGAAGAGAAGAGCAATGTCTAGAATAAAATATTGACTTTTGAAACTACATTTTTCCATAGCAAATTTGAGGAACACATACATCATGGAGAGATAGCTTATAGCTGCTCAGTTACTTTGAATTCCCTCGAAATACCTGTGCCAGTAAGCAATGAATTACATATCCTACTGAGTAACAGAGTAAGGGTTTACATATTCACTTGGAGTCTAACAGAATTCTCAAATTACCTCCAACAATTTGGTAAACCTCCGTATTCTTCTCTAATATGATGTTTTAAGGTCATATGATAAACAGAAAACCTTTCCAAACAACAGGGATGTACCAAAATCCCATAATGTCGCAAGTTTATGTATGCAGCCTCTGAAGTTCTGTATTTTGGAACAGGTTTTAAAAGAAACAATAAAAGACAAAATGAGCAATAAATGCAGAATCAGGAGAGATCAGATCCAGAGAATTGGTTCAGATCGTCACAGACATGGGGAATTAGCAGTAAAATGTGGATACAGGAACAGTTTATTGCTTCGATCTCCACCCAAATGCTTTATTCAAATATATTAAAATCATTAAAAATTAAAATGTCCTTGAGATAAAAATATTTCAATTATTTATTTCTAAAACATGTTTTTACCTTTGCCAGCAGAATAAAGGAAATGAAGTTTAAAAGGAAATCAACAACAAATCTTTTTCCCTCTTTTATTTCCTTTCCATTCTTCCTCTTTTTCCAGGGAAAAATAAGCTGGCATGGAAAGGGGAACTAGAATGTTTGGGAAAGAAGAATTTTGTTCATTTAAGAGAAGCCTGACTTTTTTTTTTTTTAAATAACCTCTTTAAAAAAAAGAGGACGAAACCAAAATATTTTATCAGAAAATATTTCATAGAATTATTTTTTTAAAATTTGAATTTTTTCATATATGTTATGTTACCACTACTATTAATTTGTCTAAAGGAGTAATCTGCATCATTCCAGTCATTTTCTTCTTCCTCATTTTGAGTCTTGGTGCATTATTTCTTTTGCATATTTAAAATCCAAGCAGCAACTAGAGCCCTCCAGGATAGACATCAGAACTATCTAAATAAATAAAAAGTTTGTGAGTAAAGAACAGCCTCCCGATACCATATCACTACTGTGGACAACATTAGGCAGAAGTGGAGATCTAACTATGCAACAGGAGAGCTTTGTGCAAGATCTAATATGTAGATGTGCTCTTTCTGCTGCAACCCGTTATATGGAAACATGTATTGCCACTGCTTCTTGTCACCTGATGAGGAAGTGTTCAAAACTTCCAGGATAACCCAGGAATTGAGCTGACTAAAAATGTCTTCTGGAGGTGCGACCCTTTGAGCATGGAATTGCCCAAACTTCTCAAAACTGCCAGAGATATTCACTGTTCATTTTAGTTTTTCTCCCACCCAGCCCACATTGCAGAAGGACAGAGGGGAGGAGCAGCAGAAGCCACAAAGGGAGGAGAGCAATAGGAAGCAAAGCTATGCAAGTGAGACATAAAGAGACTATCACTGATCAGTGCAGGAGGCCTTCGTCACACACCTTTTTTACACAGAGACAGAGGATCAGGGTGCTCCCAGGGCTCTTCATCTTCTTTGCCATGGTTTGACCGGGCCACTCTGAAAGCACTAAAGCTTTCAGGGTCATCTCTGCCATGGAATCCAAGAGAGCAGCAGGAACCAAGGCTCAGGATTCAAACTGACTTCACTGCCACAATTACTAGTTACATCAACTATCCTTTCACCCCTTCTCCTCAGAATGTCTTTCTGATCTATAGAGAAACTACAAAATATAGCTTGAACTTTTTTCTACTGTTTAATTGGAATTTTTTTCATTTATTTATTTGTTGCTTGTTGAGATATCTGGGGACCATTTTTAGAGTAAGGTTGTAAAATGTGTCAGGTGAAAAAAAAACCCAGCATCTTCAGACAGCAGATGCTTTTTATGTATTTTTGGTTACGTTTGTGGCCAGAATTTATCAGAAGACAGAAGTTCTTTAAATTCTGTGAAATTCTGTCATTCCAAACATATTCCGAAATAATACTGGAACACTGAAATTTATGACAGATATCCACAATACAGAAGCTATTTCAGTGTGCATCACCCCCAATGCACAAGATTTCATTTGCGATTGGATGTTGACGTACCACTTCACTCTAGAAATGCACAGGGCTTTGATGATGTGCTTATACCAAGTTTATGCCAGCACATCCCCACTCCCCGAAGTGTTGTTAGTTCAGGTGTGTTACAGATTACATCATTCACCTTCTCCCAAGGAACTTTCATCATGGAATGACATTTAATGCAGAGGGGGTGAAATGCCAGTCCTACTGACTTCAGTGGATTTAGGTTTTAATTTCTAAGAGTCCATATTTTCACCAGACAAACTGTATATTGAACTCTGCTCCAGGGAGAACTGAACCAAGGTTTGTTTTTAGCAGAGTCTTCATTCCAATAGTGATGGAAAAAATATTTAGGATTCATCTACCAGTGGCTCTTGAGCTAATCTGTTCACAGCTGACTGATGATACAAACTGGCTGTTTGCCTAGCATTTTTAAGCATTCTTCTATTTTCTGTCTAAAAGATATTAGCATTACAGCAGGAGATACTAATCTAAATATTACTGGAGTGATTATAAAGACAACTTTATAGACCACAGACCAGATCTTGAACATTCTCAGCTCTTAATGTATCAGAAAACTCAGTAAACTACAGTTAGTTGTTATTGTAACTTACAAAATTAGACTTGTCCTCCATACCCAGATTAAATACTTAGATTTTCAGTGGGAAAAATGTCCAGGACTGCAGTGGCCTTTGGCTGCTCCCTGTTGACAATTTCCATCTGTGGGGCTTCAGACACAAGATCTACATAGCTTGTAGCCACTTGATTTGTGCTCCTGTCCTTAAAGTTTTTATTGGTCTTCGTGTCATGATGGAAGAAAACCAGTCTTCCATTCCACCATGCACAGATACCACCAGATCTGGCTTTACTGGAGCACAGTGGCCAGGAGAGGAGGGGAAGAGCTGAGCTTCCCCAAGACTACCACCAGATCAAGTGGCACTGCAGTGCAGTGGGGCCCTTGCCCTTCTGCTTTTCTCTCCTTCTGCCACTGAAACACGGTAGATCCACTTCACAGTATGGGTCCTGGCCATCCGTGAAGAGTCAAAGAAAATGAGGAAAATCTTGCAAAACAAACCACTTTTTTTCTCACTTCTTTGGCAGGGCACTTTCAATGAATTTTGATGTTGTGCTCCATTTAGGTGGCAAGTTCCTTTTCACAGGGAAAGTGACACTGGCAAATGAGCCTTTTTTATTTCTCATTATCTTCTTCAGCTACCTTGTGTTTCCTTGCTGCAGATAGAGAAAAGGAGAATGAAGCTGCTCGTGCTTTCCAACATATATTGCAGATTACCACTTAGCACTGGCAGCAGCCAGGACAGACAATATAAAAATAAGCAGAGAAGTAAAAAGCTCTGCCTGGTTAGAGCATGTGTTCAAATGCTCTAGATAGAGAGAGAAGCACCTCCACTGTGCCAGCTGCTGAGAAAGAAGCTACAAGACTCTGGAAATAATGGATACTTGTAGATCTCTGTGTGCTGAATTTATACAACTGACTTATCCTTCCCTACAGCTGCATCTCATGCCTCAGTACCAACCAGGACCATCTCCTACTCAGGGAAGTCTTAGCAAATGCTCGTTCCCCATGGGCAGCCTGTCACATGAAGATCCTCTCACAATATGTAACCAGATGTGCCCCAGTTTGCAGGACCCCTTCAGCATCCTCAACCTCTGAAGGAGAATATATTTGAGAAGCTCAGAAAACAGCTCAGCACCTGTAACGTACACTGACATAGGTGTGGGGATAGCCATCTGTGAGCTCTGGTAGTACATTCCTCACAGGAAAGAAGACATTCAGCCGTATTGTCACTGTCACGGCGAAAGGGAGGAACCACTAAGAAGAAGCACGGGTCAAAGAGGAAATAAACCTGTAGCCAAGCACCTAGCAATGCACACAAAGATAATACAAAGATTTGAACTCTCTCCTGTAGGCAACAGCAGCTTTGCAGCACTTCAGCAGCGCAAGGAAGCTTCATGTTGAACCACCCTGTCGTAGCTTTGCATTGCCAGAAAGAAAGAAAGAAACTGTCCTGTTAAATGCTCAAAATTAGCTTGTCAGACAATAAACCCAGCTAATGCTTATCTTTCCCTCCATATTAGGAATATATATAGCAACTTTAAAACGCTAAAACACGTGGTAGTACTAAATCTATGTGGGGTCGGCCTACTTAGTCAAATAAATGGTTCTTCCTTCTGCTAAAGGAGGAAGGAAAAATAAAGTGTAAGCTATTATTTCCTAAGCCTATACATGCTCTGTGATGACCCTCCCTGTATTTGATTGCCTACTCTCTCTCTGAAGAAACACAGTGCCGTAACATTTTCCAAGAAGTGTTTATACAAGTTAAGTCACCAGGGAACAGTATCTCATCACATGACTTAGACATTCAATTGCCTGGAAGATATAGAAAAAAACCTTCAGTATCGAGAATCTACCAGTAAAAAATAAGCTGAAATAGGCTTATTAAAGAGTTTTTGCACAAATGTTTTCAGTCTAGGTTGGTTAATGGAAACTTTGCACAGAGATCTGGGTCTAATGAAGAAATTGTTTGCCAGGACTAGTTCAGTCAGCCCACTTGAATATATGGGTTTGGTAAGTGATGTAATTAACAGCACCTTATTCTTAATCTAACTGAATAAATATTCACTCTCATAAATATTAATTTTCTCATAAAATGTGAGAACAATAAATTTTAGCTGTGTCGGTTGATTTGTCGTCAGTAAA